>JAWPHD010011438.1:0-83919 GCA_037043455.1 Cyrtodaria siliqua
TTTAAAATGGAACAAAACATAAATGCCTCACATCAAAATATAAACATTTTAACATCAATTTTTGCATCCCGTTTCATGATGTTTAATTCTGTACTGTAATATTACAACTGTCAACATCGTATAAATTTCATGAATTCTATAATAGATTTTAGCTACTTCTGTTAAAACGACTTCCAGATTAGGTAGAAGACACACACACTACTATATGATATATGAATGTTCTTTCTACAAGAATAATTATCTCACCCTCTCACGCTGCAGGGTGCGAATCCCACTGGACCTATCGACTTGCAAGCCGAAAAGGAGAAAGTGCTGACTCTTAGAGATGGCAGGAGGTATACAGTACTGGTTCTAGCGTGGAAAAATAGAATAGTATGCCTCTACCAAAAAAAAAAATTGACCGTCATATTGTATGGCCAACAAGTGCTAAAAAGACGTAAAACATCATTCAAACAACAAAAATCTCTGATCGTTTCTGATATAGACATGGAATTAAACAGGTATCATCTGTGAGAACAGTGACGATATCGTGACAACGAATATCATGTGACATCACAACTTCCTGAAAAACATCACTACCAGACAGGAACCAATATGTCAGCCCCAACATCTAGATACATTCTGTGTGACAGAAAAATGAAAATTGTAACAGAAATATCTGCCAAGGATACTGTGTCGACCACTGATGAGGCCATTCGTCTTCATATATGTTGTTTCAAAGTTTACTGTGCTTCAAATCTTTAGTAAACTGAATCTACATTATGGCGCTCTCATTATATAATATATAATCTTGGATATTAATTACATTACAAAACCGTTACTCTATCAAAATTCTAATCCAGGATGTTCAGGTTATTTTATAATGTATATACGCCAATTAAATGTATTGGTTACACACAGGTTCTAAAATATCTAGTTATTGAATATGCGTAAAATTAATTACGAGTCAGTAAGTCTTAATAATCGACACTGCACCAGTTTGAGAGTTTGGTCTGGCTGGTTGAAGCTGGTTGAAGCTGGTGAAGCCGGTTATATTGTGTCTATGAGTTTGAGATCTCAAAAATACAAGCATATATATATACCATCGTCATCAGTAGTTTAGAAAACATCTGTTGTTGGTCGGCGGTATAACAGGACTTTAAATTATGTCATCTCTGTATATATCTTGTATATATCATGATAAAATGCAACCATGTAGCCCATGACAGTATAAACTATAACATTGAGTTGTACATTGGAAGAGAACACATAAAATATATTTTGTTGAACACTTTTTATGTTATCCAAAACACTGAGTTGTAAATAAACGCAAACGACTTTAAATGGTATTATATATCCTTTTTGTCTTTTTCGCATGAACTGAAAACAAACATACACTAGACATTAGGCTGTATAGGATGTGACTGTGACAGAGTCTTAGTAAACGTTCTAAAGCCTTTTAGGTTGGATTAAGAACGTAGTTTCTGAGTTGCATGCGAGACACTGAAACAAAACGAAAAATAAGACTAGTGCACTGACTGCCCTGTGTTTTCTACAAACATTATTCAAGAATTGAGAGAAAACTTTATGATAAATAGAATACCTGAAGCCAAGCTTTTTCAGATAACGTTTCATCGGACTTTTCTGCAAGAAAAGCAAAACTTTCAGTTATCTATACTCTGCCATAAGATAAAGCACTTGGATAGTCTTCTACATATGACTATATCGATACATACACCAAGAGTGCTTCTACAATACAAGTGATTCAAAACTGTCTATGTACAAGCTGTTATCATTACCATAAACAGAGCTTGGAAGACATGAAAGATCATCAGACATAAAAGTCATCATGAAACCTATGTTCTTCTTGTAAAAAACTATTTTTTTTTTTGAATTTATCATTTATTTATACAAAGTATCATCAGAATTCATCAGTTTAAAAAAGTCACAGCTCAGACAACAAGCCTCTCTTAAACTCCTACTAATCAGTTAACAGCCTCATACCATCATCATCATCATCATCATCACAGACAACACCATCCTCACCTCATCACCATTCAAGACCACCTCCTACATCCTCAGCCATCAACAACAGTTCACTCTCATCAACACTCACCACAACTTCACATCATCATGTATCTCACCTCCCCCATCATCAACTCTCTCATCTCACACACCTCTCACCCTCCTCTTCCACAACCTCCTCATCAACATTACATCTGAATCATTATCACCCAAATTCCACACTATACATTTGACATTCCATTATTATCTATAAGATAACCTTTGAAACAGTTACTCAAGACACTTACAACACTACAGCCCCAGGTAAAACTTATTAAGACAATAAGCTTACTGTTTATGCGATCAAACGTTGAACAATAAATTAACTAAAACCAAACATCAAACCAATAGACTACACACAATATAAGTCTATCAAAAATTCTAAACACAACTTCGCATCAACAGCAACAAGTCAATACACACACACAACAACTAAGGTCACCTCTTCACTCTAAACCAAACACAACATACACTCACCCAATTGCTAAAAACGACATACGGAACAAACTTCACCCAAAAATCCTTCACGACTCCGTCACCAAGAGAGCACACCAATTACACATGGTCTTCAAATTACTTTCTCCTTCTGTATTGCTAGCTAACCCCAGAAGACAAGTAAACTAAGAACACAAGCAATAAAAATCCAACCACTTCACATCCCACGAACAATGTTTATACTCCATTATCATTTTCTATTAGCCTATCTGTTGTTCTTATACTCTCCGACACAGCACAATAGCGTACAAACGTCATTAAACAACGGCACATTCGTTACCACACCTTACACACACACAACAGAACGCACTTCCAAAACCAACCCCACAAGACCTTCACCAACTACGAAATCCCAACTTGATTATTTAACTTTCATCATTATGTAGCCAATGAAGTTCTAGTTTCATTCCAGATGGAACGGACCTCCGAATTCCAACGCACGTAAGTAATCTGAATTTATACGTGAATCGGAGCTTGGTATGTCAGCTGACATTGACACCGAAACACGTAGGTACCACATTTAGGCCACAAAAAAAATATGCAGTAGGATACATCCAGAAAAAAAGGTAGATCTTATATACAAGATAAAATATAAGCATTTTAGCACAAACACACCCTCGTTTTAGCCGACTATCAAGATCACAAGCTTATGCCCGTGTGCGGCGTCCTGCAGTCCTTAAACTTCTTATTCTGTAGCGACAACTCTCTGAAACTACTGGAATGGATTATTACATGAACATTACAGAAATGTTAAGCCCATAAGCTAATCTAGGTTGATCCTAGCACAAAATATCACTGTGATGTGAATCCAAGATGGCCGCCAAAGCTAAAAATAGAGTTTTAAATACAAGTTATGTAGCGACTACTTCTTGAAAACTATATGTGATAAATGGATATGGAGACCTTTTCTAAAAATGATCAGCATGACATGATGTTGATCCTTTGTTAATTGAACATCGTTTTGATTCAACGTTAACATGGCTGCCAGCGGCCATCTTTGTTTACATAGAGTTATATAGTAAAACTTGTAGCAACTACCTCTGAACAACTTGACGGATTGTCATGAAACTTCACATGTATGGTTGCTCCTTGAGTGTCGAATTGAGACCTAGCAAAGTTTCAGGATCTGCCAGAAATTCAAGACTGCCGTCCAGCTAAAAAGTAATTTTAAACATCTAAAGTTGTAGTGACTACTTCTTGAAAACTATAAGTGATATTGATATGGGACTTTTCTAAAAATCAGATGCAGCACTGCACTGTTGTGGATCCTGGTGGAAAATTATTTTGATCAACAATAAACATGGCTGCCAGTGGCCATCTTGGTTACATAGAGTATATCGTAAAAACTTGTAGCGACTACTCCTCTTGAACTACTTGACGGATGTTCATTGAAACTTCACAGATGTTGCTCTTGATGTCTAGTTGATCCTAGAAAAATTTCAGATCGGCCGGAAATTCAAGATGGACGCCACAGCTAAAAATAGATTTAAAATAAATAAGTTTGTAGCGACTACTTCTTCAAAACTATAAGAGATATTGATATGGACTTTTTCTAAAATGATCAGTATGACATGATTGGTCCTTGTCGAAATTCGTTTGATTTGACGTTAAACATGGCTGCCAGCGGCCATCTTTGTTTACATAGAGTTATATAATGAAAACTTGCTAGCGACTACTCCTCTGAACAACTAGACGATTTTCATGATCGATCTTTGCTACAGTAATGTTGCTTTTAATGTCTAATTGATCCTAGCAAAATTTCAGGTCGGCCGGAAATTCAAGATGGCGCCACGGCTAAAATAATTTTCAAAAACAAGTCTGTAGCGACTACTTCCTAAATCAATAATCAATCCAGTAGAGAGCTTCAAGTCATTGACCTATTGTTTTTTACTCATTTTCTGGTAAAATTGGAAAAGAATGTGCTGAGGTTTCACCAGAAAAATGGTAGGGTTGGGGTCCTAACCAAACTTTATTGTTTTAAGGCCCAAGGTCCTTCACCGACTCGTGTCACCATGAATACTTAGACGGCTTAAGTTTTCTTCCTGAGGTATGGTTATGGGAGGATACCGTAGAAGAGTCTTAACCTTCTTCAAGACTACTAGTCTGGAATGGTAAGCCGAGCCCTTCAGAAGACAACTACATGCGTCGTTAGGTGGCTAATAGAGGGTGTGGGTTTCTGACGTTGGTACTCGCATGTCAAGGAGAAGTTTCTGGCATGGCCACATTCATCTGTTATTATATTTTACATGCATAATCTCAAGATGTGTCTGGATACTTTCTTGTGTTCTTCTATTTTCAGTGTCATGTCATTATTGGGATAGGCGCATCCTTTGATACGGAAGTCATTACCTTCCTACCTACAGGTCGCGTATCAGGGAGTTCGACTGAAGGACGTCAAAACCGCATTCCGACGGAAAGGACTCGGTCAAAGGAGTGAAGTCTGCAAAGCTGTGAAGTGTCGGGCCAGATACTTCATGGTAATGGTGAGGGCCACCGAAAGAAGCATGTAGTTTCTTCTAATTGGCTCGGCTCCCATACCAGACATAAGAAGTTGCGTGCTGCTCACTTGTGCACACAGTAACAGCATTTTATAGCTATAGATAGTGAGGGCCCTGGGATCGCAGTTACCTAGTAGCCGTCTGGTGAGGCAGACCATCAACAAACTGTCAAAATGTTTTCTCTAATTCTGATTATAGGCTTGGAGGTAGTCCATCCTCAATAGAACTGATTCTTTTGTCGGACAGGACCAACCCCTTTTTTCCTAGTTTAAGATGTATTAATACTCTTTTATTTGTAAACATTTCTGAAGCATGTGCCTGCAATGTTCTGGATCTTGACAGCACTTCGTATCATTAATATCCTGTTACTAAATGTTGGTAAGAGATATTTCAAGTCTATTCTACGCGAGGTCTTGCTAAATACCCACTACAGGACAGTCCGATACCTGTCTTAAACTAAAGATCTTAGTGAAATTGCTTATGTTCTTTGTTCTGTCCTTATGGACTTTACTATTAAAACTAGATTTTGCACGTAACCTTGTTAGAACTGTAAGTACCTACAATCGAGGTCCATCACAAGAAATTAATCTATAAAGGATGATTTTGTGACTAAGGCTTCTCCGCCTTGGTCTAATGATGTCATAGTAAGTATTCATGGCCCTTCGCCATAGCTGTCATAGGTTCAGCGTAACTGTATACCTGTAACCACCGTCTAAAAAGAAGTAAATCAATTTATTCCTTATGTAAATTGTTTTGTCTTTTTCAGGGCAAGAAATTCGACTTGTCCCTCGCCATGAAGATACTCGTTGTGGGACGATTAAGAATCTCAGACTGTTGCCTGCCCTTTACGTTTGAGTAGATGATGACTTCTGGTCTATCGTTTATGCTCATGCGACTTATGCATGTATTTAAGCATTATTTTATTTAGCGCGCAGTAGTAGATATCTCCACCCTTTTGCTTTGTATATGTAGCGGTCGTTATATGGCAATAGGTTTCATTATTTTACAGTTGCACATGCATTATTATACAGTTGCTTGTGCGGTTGTTGGTGGAGGTTCTTTTTGCTGTTAATATAGATATAAAAGTTGAATTGGAGGGACGGCCGCTGGCTGAGTGGTTAGTCCCTCCGGACTTGAAATCACTGGCCACTCATTAGCTCAGTTGGCTTTTAGAGCTACTGTGCTCAGCCCTATGTGGTTTGCTCTCTGTCTCCCTAACTAAGCCATGTCTGATGAAGTTCTTCATCAGTCATCTCGTCCCTCTGGGTTGCTGTCTGTGTGTCCTATTTGATGTGGTAACAGGACATAACTTCCTATTCCTTACAGATAAGATCATTGTCCAGATTCTAGATTCCTTACCCCCACCCACTTTTCCATACAGTCCCACAGTAAGTGGGCTGTAGTGCGAGGGTTCATTCTCCTTTAGCCCTAAGGGGTACTGATGATAGTTGGGATAGTTGTAGTTCATACTCCTTCCTTTCTGGTCTTGCTAGAACCAGGATACAGTCTCCTTGTGGCCTACATTTTAGAGTAGATCTATCAGTATGAGTAAGTTGCTTTTGATTCCTCTCAGTCTGATTCTGGACTTTTTCTAGGTCTGCCATGCTCCCTACGGAGATTTTACCCTGCTGGCAGTGACACTCGTTATACTTAAGTATTTGTTCTTTATTATATGGCAGTGCAGTGGTTAGGCTATACTGTGATACAGCTTTTAGGCCCAGCTTCTTTCTTCTAGTCCATAAGTTATGCCATAAGAGCCAGACTTCTCTTGTGGAAGTCTTACTCTCAGGCGGTTGGAGATCCATCTTGCATCTCTATATATATCAATTCTACACGCCACATTCGTATGGAAACAGTTTCCTTTTGGCTAGATCTTTAAGAAGGCTACTGAATAACCTCCCTGGATCGGAAACACATTTACTTGGTTTCTGTCGACAAGTATAGATCTACTTTCTTTAAAGTAATACCAGCTCCACTGTCCATGTGTAATTGGCGGCTCTCTTGGTGACGGGAGTCCTGGGAAGGGGATTTGGAGAGTTTTATGGATTAAGGCAAGTTGAGTTATTGCAATTGTAATGTTGTCGTAAGTACAATAAAAAAATATTAAAATTAACAAAATTTATCATTTTAGTGACAGTTGTTTAAAATAGCCCTGTTACATCTACAACTAGCTTAGGAGAATCAAGTTTTATGGACTACCATAGAGATGTGATTTGAAATAAAGGCATCCATACTTCCCGGGGTAGGTATCTGAAGACATCACCGAATGCCTGAATAAACAACTGCTGTATTTCAATCGACTTAACTTAAATACAACATGTTCATGCACAAAACTCACCAAAGAGAAGGATATCAAACCGATCATTTTTTGTAACAAATGGATATTTTTCAACATGTCAATTTTGAATCATTTTTCCTCTCGAAATATCTCGCTGTCATCTGAAATCTAGTTCCATATTTGGAAACTAAGCAAACTTGCACACCTTACAATTTCCGGTTATCGTGTTTGCTTTTTGTGTCAGTTGTATTAATGAATTGGACGGGGACTTGATCTTGACCCCAGTGACCTTAAATGCAATCCCAAGCTTCTTTTCCATATGAGCTACATACACACCAAGTTTCGTTCCAATATCTCATTTTTAACTAAAGCTACTGATCAGAAATCATGACCAAATTTGCCACCCGCTCAGCTGCCAAATGAAATACACCAATCACTCAGCTGCCAAACAACATACACCTATCGCTCAGCTGACATACACCAATCGCTCAGCTGTCAAATGACATACACCAATCACTCAGCTGCCAAACAACATACACCAAATGACATACACCAATCGCTCAGCTGCCAAACGACATACACCAATCGTTCAGCTGCCAAACAAAATACACCAATCACTCAGCTGCCAAATGACATACACCAATCACTCAGCTGCCAAACAACATACACCAATCGCTCAGCTGACATACACCAATCGCTCAGCTGCCAAATGACATACACCAATCACTCAGCTGCCAAGCAACATACACCAAACAACATACACCAATCGCTTAGCTGCCAAACGACATACACCAATCGCTCAGCTGCCAAACAACATACACCAAATGCTCAGCTGCCAAATGACATACACCAATTGCTCAGCTGCCAAACAACATACACCAATCGATCAGCTGCCAAACAACATACACCAATCGCTCAGCTGCCAAACAACATACACCATTCGCTCATCTGCCAAATGAAATACACCAATCGCTTAGCTGCCAAATGAAATACACCAATCACTCAGCTGCCAAACAACATACACCAATCGCTCAGCTGACATACACCAATTGCTCAGCTTTCAAATGACATACACCAATCACTCAGCTGCCAAGCAACATACACCAAACGACATACACCTATCGCTCAGCTGCCAAACGACATACACCAATAGCTCAGCTGCCAAACAACATACACCAATCGCTCAGCTGACATACACCAATTGCTCAGCTGTCAAATGACATACACCAATCACTCAGCTGCCAAGCAACATACACCAAACGACATACACCAATCACTCAGTTGCCAAACGACATACACCAATAGCTCAGTTGCCAAACAACATACACCAATCGCTCAGCTGCCAAATGACATACACCAATTGCTCAGCTGCCAAACAACATACATGAATCACTCAGCTGCCAAACAACATACACCAATCACTCAGCTGCCAAATAACATACACCAATCACTCAGCTGCCAAACGACATACACCAATTGCTCAGCTGCCAAATAACATACACCAATCACTAAGCTGCAAATAATAATACAAAAATCACTAAGCTGCCAAACGACATACACCAATCGCTTAGCTGCCAAACGACATACACCAATCGCTCAGCTGCCAAACAACATACACCAATCGCTCAGCTGCCAAATGACATACACCAATCGCTCAGCTGCCAAAAGACATACACCAATCGCTCAGCTGCCAAACGACATACACCAATCATATTAAATACAATAGACCATGTCTGCACACTCGCATTGGTTTAATCATGATGGAAAATGATTTGAAATTTATATGGCAGAAACTTTGTCAAGATTTCATTATTTTTTTTTACAAACATTGTTAATGTTCCGAGAATAGAAAATGGCATTAAACTAATAAATCATACTTTTATGATTCTATTGTTCTGTCTGAATTTGATTTTCTGTTCCGAGAGGGTTGGTAAGGGTTATTTCTGTTATCCTGTTATTGGCAAAATTTATATTTTGTTATCTGTTTTTGTGAAAAAATATTAACTGTTATCTGTTATTAGATACACTGAAAACTGTTATCACCAAATTCAATCTTCTGATGCAGCATTGATTGTGGCAGAAAATAATCAAGAACTAACCAGATATATAAATCAACAGATCAAGCCCTAACAGCAAACAATTAAATCTGTAGACATGCTAGTTAATCTCGTAATGATCAAACAATCAATGAATCGACTTGACAATTTTAGAATTTTCTACAAAAAAAGCTCCTATAGAAATATTAACCCAAGGGTATAAGAATCATTCAATCACTGCCTCTTGAGGATTAATTAATAACCACTTAACATTGATTTACACATGCATTAAACCCAGTTGTTGACAGCCTAGGCCAACCATAAACAATATATGTTGGTTTGTGCCCTCAGTGGTTTATTCTCTTGTTGCACTAGCTTCTGCCAAGTCATTGAGTACCTTCTTTGTGGCTTTCTAGGCTATTGTTTTTTTGTATTTATATATACACGAGCATCTTTGTGTTTTACTTATTAATGCTGCCTTGTTGGTGAGAGAATAGTTCATGGCGGCGATTTCTTTATTTACACTGTCCCATTTTATTGGGATGAAGTAGGGTAAGTGTGAAGTTTGGTACACCCTAGAACCTCGTTTAAACCCCCAGCGGCCTTTTTCACCACTGACCGTTCCAAGGCGGTAGCCCTATTGTCACTCCTTTTTGTTTGTGACGTCTTATGCCTTAATTCCTTTTCAACATTGCCATTCATGTTTGTCGTTTTGCTTGTTTTTTGGTTTACTGTGTTCTGTAAAAGCTGCATTTCCTGTTCGTCCTTCATACTTATTTTTCTTATTGTGAGGAAGTGTAGATTTTTATGGATTGCGTGAGGTGTGCAGTATCAGTTCTACCGAGGAAAAACTGGGTGGTCTGTCTCCACCGCAAAAAAATCGACTGTCATACATAACCATACAAACAAACAAATAAATCCTATCTTAAGAAAAAGGACCCTTTCAAAAAAACATTTCTAGTAATTGTATACAATTTTAAACACTGTATGCCCTGCCATGAAATTAGAAACGGTCTTATAAAGTGTTTATGTTGTCTGTGTGTCTTTCTGTTTTAACATACTAAAACAAATTTTACATTCAAGTGTTTTGTCAAGTCCACTTTGATGTGACTGACAGCACTAAAGCGTGGCATCCATTTTCCATGGACACGTTTTTCTAGTTTTTGCTATCTTCAGACTATTTTTCATTAATTCACTTCCCTAGTCCTACCCACCCACTATGAAATTCTGTGTAACAATATCAGCAAAGGAATTATATTTTAAGAATTCCCTTAGGCTGATAGGTTGGTTCCAGAACTCATTTCAATTAAGAGATGTGAATGTGACTGCGATTATGATCTAGCGACTTCATCAACGCTTTAAGCGCTCCCCTGTTTTGTTTCACAGAGCTCTCAGATGTCATTGAACTTCAATGGTTTACTTTCACTGCACTATATTTGTATGGGGTTTGATGTCGCTTTTTCACTGCACTATATTTGTATGGGGTTTGATGTCGCTTTTTCACTGCACTATATTTGTATGGGATTTAATGTCGCTTTTAACAATCTTTCAGTCATATTATGGAGTCTAACTTGTAGTGCTGCCACACTGGAATACCATGCTGTAGACATACGACATGCTACCCCTACCGGTCACATTATACTGATACTGGGGATGACCAGTGCTATCACAACCTTTTATATGCTGAGCATCAAGCAAGGGATTTACTAGAACCATTTTTATGAAATCTTTGGTATGACCGGGCTTGAACCCATGACCTCCCGTATGTGAAGCCGATGCTCAACCAATATAAAATGTCACATCCCTGTCACCGAAAGAAGTGTTAGCACATTTTAAGGCGGTTCTGATTTTGCTACACGAATTCACAGTGATTAAAAACATGTCATCAACATCTCCGGGAATCATCCTCATCTCCAATTATAACTGTACCGCTAATTGTTTGCTCATCATCATTCCGCCCTATTCAAAACCGATATGACCAAACCTGTTGTAAAACATGGTTCTTCAAACAACTGCAGGAACACTATGAAACATCATTAGATGGAATCCTTCAAGCATGAGCAGAGAGCTGGCGTGGCGCAGTCGGTAGCGCGACGGATTTGTAACCGGAGGCCCCGGGTTCAATCCTCCGTGGTGCCACTGAGTTCCGTCGGTGGGTTCTTGGGCAAGACACTTTTCTTTAGCCTCGTCCGTCGGATGGGGACGTAAACCGAGCGGTCCCGTGTATCGATCTATCCTCCAAGCACGTTAAAGAACCATAGGAATCTATTCGATAATAAGAGTAGGGCAGGTTCCCGGATTCCTATGTATCCTTCCCCTCTCTCTGGGGCGGCTGTAAATAACCTGTACTGTGTTGATGAGCCATCAAACAACATTCAATTCAAGCATGAGCAGATGATTATATCTGTAGTGGGAGTTAAAATCAGTTATTGACTCAAACTATCACTTTTATATTTTCCAGCCCATCATTGCAACACACTGGTACTTGAATACATGTCCCAGATTAACAATTAACAGCTAAATTTTAATTGAGTCAGTATTTTATAATTTCACAAAGAGCTATTTTTACCCATTTTATGAAAAACAAACATATTTGCCAAAAAGAAAGGGGGGAAAAAAAACACATCATTAATAAAATATTTATATGTCATTTCCATCAAATATGAAGACGACACAATATCAGTAAATTAAAAGAAAAATAATTTGTGTGCACTTAATTGCTTCCATTACTTTGATTAAAGAGAAAACAATTTCACCACCATTTTAACATTCAGAACTGGTATAAAACTCATTTTTATATCATATTAATAAAGAACACATGTGAATATCCTATGAAGTAATTACTTGTGGATAAATAGATCCTAACCACAACATAACTTCTTTTTACCAGGTAAATATAGATATAAGTATTTGCAATCGATTAGTTTAAAAGCTTAGAAACCAGAGAGGCGCACTTACTAGAAATTTTTAGGGTATTAAGTAAGCATGAGAAGATGATGCATCCGCAAATTAGAGAATAAACGGTCTCGAAGATTAATCACACGTGCCTACTGTCATAATTATTCTGCAGATATACTGTAAAATCTATAATAAACGGCCCGGGTGAGGGTGGGGGGTGTAAATTGGGCAAAAGTAGGGCGGTTTTTTGAGGCTGAAAATAAGGAAAACTTAGGGATAATTTACAGTATTTTATTTATTTAAATTATTGATTTATTATATTAAAATATATGATTTTAGTAGAAAATATGGTGACGGTATGGGTTGTGGTTTTTAATCACTGATAAATTAACAACAGATTATTAAGTTTTGAAGAAACACAACTATACATATGTACTGACCCTAAACAAAATTATGTTTTGTTTCCCCTAAGAATACTGAAAGGAAAAACGCGACACGGGAATTTCCGTTATATATTGTATGTACAATATGCTGCTGTTAATCAAATGGTACATGGCTACGCAAGATCTTTCATTTCGGAAAAAATACTAAAACAACACGTAATACAGCAAATAGTTTCATTATTGACAGAGTTCGCTTTTGACTCAAGTATGAGAGCAAACTTAAGATGCAAAATTCTGCAATCTCTTTACGTTAAATACAGTACTGAACTGAGCTAAATCTTTCAAAGAGGATCTTCAACATTTACGGATTCTTGTTACGTGTTCTGTGATTAAAATGTCTACAACATCACAGTTCTCTAACTAACTGCAACTTTTTTTTTTTACAAAACGTCTTCAGATTTCCTTGGAATATATATGGAAGTGTGCAGTATATACAATATATAGCGGAAATTCCCGTGTTGCGTTTCTTTTTCCTTTCAGTATATATAGGACTATGAGTATCTCGTGCTGTCAAAATGTTCAGTTATTAAAGACAGTACTTTGACACTAGATTTATTAAAGACAGAACTTTGACACTAGATTTATTAAAGACAGTACTTTGACACTAGATTTATTCATTCAAAAGCATGAAGTAGCCACAGCATAACGTAATAGGGATATATCTTGGCTAAATCACAGTCAAGTAATAGGGATATATCTTGGCTAAATCGTAGTCACGTAATAGGGATATATCTTGGCTAAATCACAGTCAAGTAATAGGGATATATCTTGGCGAAATCACAGTCACGTAATAGGGATATATCTTGGCAAAATCACAGTCACGTAATAGGGATATATCTTGGCTAAATCACAGTCACGTAATAGGGATATATCTTGGCGAAATCACAGTCACGTAATAGGGATATATCTTGGCGAAATCACAGTCACGTAATAGGGATATATCTTGGCGAAATCACAGTCACGTAATAGGGATATATCTTGGCGAAATCACAGTCACGTAATAGGGATATATCTTGGCGAAATCACAGTACGCCATATAATGTGTAACCCACTCTAGACGATGTCCGACATAATTATATACCTATACCTTTGTATATATACCGCGTAAGTAATGAACTGTTTGTCCAAAATCATCAACCGTTTCAATTTATTTTTAGAACATGCTATCATTGAGATTGCCATTCACGATTATTTCACACGTTTACAGGGTGAAAATCGAGGCCTAACAGAAAACATGAAACTATTTCAGGATCAGTACTTTATTAACTGGACACTAGCTCACGGTTGCTTGTTGACATGACATGTTGTTTTACTTATCTTTTTTTTGTAGGATTTGGCAACCATTACCTGCATTTCCGAAGGACACATTCATGCGTGCATGACTTCGCTTTGATGCCAGGTTGAGTTGCCTTTTCATGATGCCCTTTTCCGCGATAAATATCGGAACACTTTCAATGCACAATTTACAATTTCACAGAATAACCCAAAATCACTGGTACAATCTTTCAAGCAAACATGTACTCGGTGAGTGAGGAACTTTGCAAATATATGGCCACCAGAGCTGTCTGAATTTCATGGTGAACAGAACCATTCCTCATTTAGTTGTTACCGTGTATATAGAGTATATCATTTTTCAATTTAATTGTCTTGATATTCTACTTTATGTTAAACAGATTTTCTTTTTAATTTCTACTATGTGTCCTTAACGCGTTTTTCTGTGAGACAGTCTTTTTGAAAATGGAATGTGTCGAAGGGATGTAAAAAGTGAAATCAATTCTCTAACTAGATGGGTGTTCCGCAGAACACGTGTGTCACCTGTCAGCATTTTGTCAGTATAACAAGGTTTTTTGGACCCAGATAAATGACCTTGACAAACTGGCCTGACTAAGTTTTCGTGAAGAAAAAATTAGTATTTAACCCAAATAATGACCTTCAGTGTGACCTTGACCTTAATATTTTAGTAGGGTAATGTTGATGTTGTCATGATGAGTAAATATTGAAAGTTTGATGAAGAAATATCAAGAAATAAGAAAGTTATAGCCAACGTTAAGTTTTCGTGAAAAAAAAAAAAGAGTATTTAACTCATATAATGACCTTCAGTGTGACCTTGACCTTTATATTTTAGTATGGTCATGTTGATGTTGTCATGAAGAGAACATAATTATTGAAAGTTTGATGAAGAAATATCAAGAAAAAAGAAAGTTATAGCCAACTTTAAGTTTTTGTGAAGAAAAAATGAGTATTTAACTCATATAATGACCTTCAATGTGACCTTTACCTTATATTTCAGTATGGTCATGTCAATGTTGTCATGATGAGTATATATTGAAAGTCTGACAAAGAAATATGAAGAAATGAGAAAGTTATAGCCAACGTTAAGGTTTCGTGACGGACTGACGGCAAAGTGCATGATCCCTATGTATCGCATTTTTCTTCGAAAAGGCGACACAAAAATATGAGAACAAATAAAACTGATTTTGGAGACGGGCCTCATTTTGTTGTGCAGTACTTAATCATGACGCTCGTAGTAAATATTTAATTTACGGGGGTGAATTTATATAAGGGCCAAGTTTAGGTCTTAATACCTGTAACACCTGAACAGCTTCGCTTTTCACAGGAACTGCATGTGCATGATCATGCAATTATTTACTTTGTTTTATTTAATTGATCAATCAATGTGAAAAGTAAATGCTTAAGCCGTTCAATCCCGCTATGAAAGAACATGGAAAATATCATTGGCAAGTGTGGCAATAAAAGCTTAATATGTTTATTTAAAATGGCACCAGCATTTTCCGGACAAATTTAAGTGAGATTTTTTTGGCAAAACAGAACTGAGAGATTTATCTCTAAAAGCAAGTTACTGTCTTGTCATCTACTGACTTGAAGATGTTTATGTTGGCATCCATTCTGTGAAAAGTTTCAGATAATATAAATAAATGAACAAGAAACATTTCTAAATAGCTTCAACTGATTGAGTGAATCTGGGTGATAGTAAATAACTTATTTTTTTCGGCGCCATATCGTAACATAACTGCTATACCTAAAGTCATGTAAACCTGATGTGGGCATTTTTTATCTGCAGCTGCTGCACTATTATTAGCAATAATTGTTGAAATTACCCATAACGGTTTAACTGAAATAGCAATAATGGCGATGATGAGCTTGTAATTACAGCAACAACATTATCATCATCAGCAGCAGCATTAGCACATCTTTGCCAATTTCTGACATGCCTGCCTTGAAGTAGGGACTCAAGTTTGCAAATTGGGTCTGAAATAGGGAGATTTCACTAGATTTCATTATTTGAAATAGGGATAGTTCATTATTTAAAATAAGGAGAGTTCATTATTTGAACTAGGGAGATTTTCACTGTTTTTTTTACCTTAAAATTGAAATAATCACATTCAGATGTACTTTACATATAATTGTTTATTTTAACACATTATTTAAAGTTGACATTTTTATTTAGGCAATATTTATCCATCTTTAACAATAAACTCAAGAAAAAAAAGACACAAAACTATATTTTTTTTATAATTATTTGTTAATAATCACTCCCAAAATGTGGCTGATTCATCTCCCTGGGTGGAAGGGTAGTGGCAGATATGATCAGTAGCAGTGATGAGAATTCACGTAAAACTAGAACTATCACTGAAGGTGATGAATACACCCGCTTTTTTGCTCTAGCCAATGATGGGCAAAATCAAGAATAATAAATGTCTTAAAATATCTGTTAATTTCTTAATGTGAAAAAAATCTAATTAAAACAAATTTAATAAGGTCCATAATTCTGTAAAAAAAAAAGTGAAGAATCGAAAAAACATTAAAGCACATCATATCTGTATGTTAGGTGTAATAATCCATGAAAAGTGTTAAAGTGAAAGCCACATGAAGTTCATTATGGAGTGAAAAACTCTCCATGGGCCATGATTCTGTAATAAATTAGGCATCAACAATTTGTGATGTAGAAGGACATAAGGTATTCAGTTGTTACCTGTGCATGAAATTTGGGAACAATCAATTCGAAAATGTTTGAGAACAGATGTGTTAACATGTCATTATACAATATTAGAGTAGAAAATTCTAAGTCAAACAAAGAGCCATAATTCTGTAATAAATTAGGCAATCAATGATGGGTGATGTACAGGGACATAAGGCCATTAGTTGTTATGTGCACATGACATTTGGGAACAATCAATTTGAAAATGTTTGATAAAAAAATATGTTAAGATGTCATTATACAATATTAAAGTGGACAATTCTAAGTCAAACAAAGGGCCATAACTCTGTAATAAATTAGGCAATCAATGATGGGTGATGAAGAGGGACATAAGTTCATCAGTTGTTAAGAGTATATGAAGTTTGGGAACAATTTTGAGATATGAAAGTATTAACAATGTGTTAAGCAACGGGACGTGACAAAAATGTGTGACGGGACGGGACATTGGGGACAACATGATTCCTATATAGCCCTACCTCACTTTGTAAAACACTTGGTATAATAAATCTGGCACTTGAAGTGTTTTTCTTCATGTGTTTTTCTTCATCAACTCAAAACTTGCATAAAAGAAGAACAAAATTAATATGCTATTATTTAAGCTGTGTTACCAAATGTCATAAAAACATCAAAACAGCTTTAGGAGATCATGGAGTTTATTGTTGTTCTCATACAAGTATATGATATTCTACCTTGTTCTCATCCAAGTATATGATATTCTACCTTCTTCTCATCCAAGTATATGATATTCCACCTTGTTCTCATCCAAGTATATGATATTCCACCTTGTTCTCATCCAAGTATATGATATTCTACCTTGTTCTAATCCAAGTATATGATATTCCACCTTGTTCTCATCCAAGTATATGATATTCTACCTTGTTCTCATCCAAGTATATGATATTCTACCTTATTCTCATCCAAGTATATGATATCCCAGACCAACTTGGAGTGGTCAAAGTTGATTTGCAGTGGATGAAGAAGTTGATATGCAGTGGACCACAGTTGGAGTCCACTCCATTCGAGTCCACTCCAAATGACTCCAATGAGATTTGTAAATTTTAACTGTCCACCACAAATGACTCCACAGAGATATATTATTGTATCTACCCACTCCAAACCACTACCAAGAGATGTATTAATTTAGCTATCCACTCCAAATAACTGCAAAGAGATGATCTGATTTTTGTCCACTCCAGGTGACTGCACACTGATGTTTCTTTTTCAAAGTATTTCTGCTTGTTCATTACAGCATGTAATTTGTCATGGTGTGTTTTTTTTTAAGTAATTGTCTCTAGCATATTTGTTTACTGTTTGCTTCAATTAGGATTTTGTTTCTATCTTAAAGTTTTCAAAATACTGATATAAAAAGATATAATATAAAACGCAAAACATATTGTGTTTATAATGCTTATTCACTGAACAAAACAAAATGTTTCAACAGTTATTCATGTTGATGATAAATAAACACAAAATATCTGAGGACTTATACATCTTGCAAATTAAAATTTGGCCCCGTGAAACTACAAGTGCCAGAGGTTTAATATTTTGCATTTACTATAAGCTTATGGTCCTTTACCAAATTTGTTTAAATGGTGACCCTGAGTCACATGTAACCCTGCCCCAGGGGTCACATGTTTTACATAGACTTGTATATGGAAACACTTTTAAAAAATCTTTAAGAGTCTTCTTCTCTGAAACTACAAGAGCTAGAAGTTTAATATTTTGCATTTACTATGAGCTTATGGTCCTTTACCAAGTTTATTCAAATGGTGACCCTGGGGTTACATTTGTCCCTGCCTCAGGGGTCACATGTTTTACATAGACTTGTATATGGAAAAACTTAAAAATCTTCCAAAAAGGCACACAGCTCTCATATATTAATGTAGCCCTGGAGTCACATCTGACCCTTCCCAGGGGTTACACTCTTAACCCGGCTGTATATTTTCCCTGCGCTAGGCCGAAAAAACAGGGGAAATGGGCAGAAACTCTGGAGTTGCGCACTGCAAGTCTTCTCACTACGGTGAACATTTGTGCCAAGTAATTTCAAAATTCCTCAAGCGCTTCAAGAGGTATGGAGCGAACACGAAATATAGTGCATATGACCTTCGACCTCTAAGTGTGACCTAAACCTTGAACGGAAGTGGCTGGAAGTTGCGCTCTGCACGTTGTCTCAATATGGTGAACATTTGTGCCAGTTATTTCAAAATCCCTCAAGTGGTTCAAGAGATATAGAGAGGACATCAAATATAGTGCATATGACCTTCAACCTCTAAGTGTGACCTTGACCTTGAATGGAAGTGGCTGGAAGTTGCGTTCAGCAAGTCGTCTCGATATGGTGAAAATTTGTGCCAAGTTATTTCAAAATCCCTCAAGCGCTTCAAGAGGTAAGGAGCGGACACAAAATATGACCTTCGACCTCCAAGTGTGACCTAGACCTTGAACGGAAGTGGCTGGAAGTTGCACTCTGCACGTCGTCTCAATATGGTGAACATTTGTGCCAAGTCAATTCAAAATCCCTCAAGTGGTTCAAGAGATATGGAGAGGGCATGAAATATATTGCATATGACCTCTAAGTGTGACCTTGACCTTGAACGGACGTGGCTGGAAGTTGCGCTATGCAAGTTGTCTCGATATGGTGAACATATGTGCCAAGTAATTTCGAAATCCCTCAAGCGCTTCAAGAGGTATGGAGCGGACACAAAATATAGACCTCTAAGTGTGACCTTGACCTTGAACGGAAGTTTCTGGAAGTTGCGCTTTGCACGTCATCTCGATATGGTGAACATTTGTGCCAGGTTATTTCAAAATCCCTCAAGTGGTTCAAGAGATATGGAGAGGACACGAAATATAGTGCATATGACCTTCGACCTCTAAGTGTGACCTTGACCTTGAACGGACGTGGCTGGAAGTTGAAGTCTCACTATGGTGAATATGTGTGCCAAGTTATTTCAAAATCCCTCAAGTGGTTCAAGAGATATGGAGAGGATACGAAATATAGTGCATATGACCTTCGACCTCTAAGTGTGACCTTGACCTTGAACGGACGTGGCTGGAAGTTGAAGTCTCACTATGGTGAATATGTGTGCCAAGTTATTTCAAAATCCCTCAAGTGGTTCAAGAGATATGGAGAGGACACGAAATATAATGCATATGACCTTCGACCTCTAAATGTGACCTTGACCCTGAACGAACGTGGCGCTCTGCACGTCGTCTCACTATGGTGAACATGTGTGCCAAGTTATTTCAAAATCGCTCAAGTGGTTCAAGAGACATGGAGAGGACACGAAATATAGTGCATTTGACCTTCGACCTCTAAGTTTGACCTTGACCTTGAACGGACGTGGCTGGAAGTTGCGCTCTGCAAGTCGTCTCGATATGGTGAACATGTGTGCCAAGTTATTTCAAAATCCCTCAAGCGCTTCAAGAGGTATGGAGAGGACACGACTTTTGACGGACAGACAGACAGACAGACAGACATACATCCAAACTAAAAACAATATGTGGGGAAGACATAATAAGGCATATAGATCATTAAAACATCAGAAGCATCAACACACATATCTCTTTTCAACCGGGTTTTAACCGGGAAGTAACCGGGAAGTCGGCCGCGGAATAGGTATCACCCAAATTACGTGACGTCACAGTTTAGAATACGCGGCTAAAAACGAGCGCGCCTGTCAACAGCAGAACTTCTATTAACAACATCGTAAGTATTTTCGAATGTACACGTAACATATGTCATGCGTATAAACAATGTAATAAGTATATATATATTCTTTCACGAAACAGGAACTCATTAGTTCCTTTTTAGATGGAAGAATCCGTGTGCTGCAAACTATGTCATCAGTTTTCGCGATTTTACGGCGATCATATATGCAGATATTTAAGCGTTAGAAAAAGCTCATTACAATTAATTACATGCATACTCATTACTGTTATGATTTAAACAATTTGATTTAACTGTTTCGTTTATAAACATAACATCTAGAGGTTTTAGAACGGAGTTGCTTTGGAAAGCAGACGGCGTTTCCGGTCAAAAGTGACAAAACAAAGATTCTGAACGACATATTTTGAAAAAATAACAAGTATTCTGAATGAGATACTAGTTTCTGAAACAAAGAAATATATCCATAATAGTCTTGTTTTAATCAGGATTTTGAAGAAAATGATTTGTATGTACCCTTTTCAATTCTCCCCCACATAGGAAATGTATCCATATATTCATGTTTTAATCAGGATTTTCAAGAAAATGATTTGTACACTTTTGGTTTATCAATTCTCCCCTCCCCCCAACCCCACAACACACGCCCCATCCACCTACCCCTACACAGTAAAGTATGTATATATGCCATTTTGCTGACGACGTTCAACCCGGTCTCCACTGCCCCATCCCACACCCGCCCCACAGTAAAGTATGTATATATGCCATTTTGCTGCTGACAATCAACCTAGTCTTTCTAAAAGTTAAGAGGGCTGGCGTGGCGCAGTCGGTAGAGCGGCGGATTTGTAAATGGAGGCCCCGGGTTCAATCCTCCATGGTGCCACTGAGTTTCGTCTGAGTGTTCATGGGCAAGACACTTTCCCTTAGCCTCGGCCATCGGATGGGGACGTAAACCAGGCGGTCCTGTGTATCGGTCTATCCTCCGAGCATGTTAAAGAACCATAGGAATCTATTCGATAATAAGAGGAGGGCAGGTTCCCGGATTCCTATGCATCCTTCCCCTCTCTCTGGGGCGGCTCTAAATAACCTATACTGCGTTGAACAACAATCAGTTCTAAAAGTTCAAGACTACATTACTTATATTGGTTGCATTTATATTTCTATAGGCTGGAAAAGTTGAACAAGAATGAAGAGGTAGAAAGATAAAGCCATGGACGAGAATACTCCAGGGGTCTTTGTACGTTCTACCTGATCAAAGTATGAAGGTACATGTATAATAACTGTTTTGTAAAAAATTGGTATTGGTTAACAAAAAAAATGTTTGCTGTTAAAAATCAATGTGCTGAAGCTTGTACTAATTAACCCAAAATTATTTATATATAGTTCAAACAAAAACACTGCAGCTTCAAAAACTGTATTTGTTGTTGTTAACTGTTGAAAGCACATAATACATGATGGCTAAATGACCCTGAACACTCACCTTATGGTATCATTTCATTGTAGACACTTGCAGCAGTCACACATAATAGGGTGTGATAAAAGCGCTTTCTCTAGCTTTAATTAAAAACAACTAACTATTTAAAGGCAGCAGATCGTACTTAAAAAAAACACATGTGTTTTAATGTTTTAGGAAAAACTATTTTCAGATTGCGGTTTCTTGGAGAGGCCAGAATTGATGTAAGTTCAGATGAGGAGGGATGAGCTTTTGCGGTGCATAGATCAAAGTACCTCGGATGGAGAGAAAAAAACATCCCTACCAAACTGGTCAATAAGGAAGATTGTTTGGAGACGCCGCTGTACGTCCATGGGACTGCTGTTTATTAAGGTTTATTAAGGTTGTAGAAGCACCTTTATAAAAAAGAAAAGACAATTGACAGACTACATGAACAATGCCTCAAGAATCACAATGAATGATTTTGGGTGAAATGATAATCAAAAAAGCAGTCTGGACTGGTAAATGGATCGTGGAAGCAGCTAATGCCTGAAATTTACTACTATATTTATATATGCCTTCTTCGGATGCTTAAGAATGCAAATTATTTTTCTTAAAATTTATAAGATATATGTACATACATTATGAAATATATTGTTTTTGTTTTAAGTTTAAACTACAGTTACTATCTTGTCTTTTCAGTAGTTCCAAGTACATGTACCCGTATAAGAATTAGTTTTTTATAGTCACAGTGTAAAAGTCCAGTAATTCTGCGTACATAAGGCCATATAAACAATATGTGTGGTTCTGGTTACATAGGGGAAAGAAAACCTTTTTATTTTGGTGACAAATTTTTGAACCAGTTAAAAAAAACCTAGACTGGAAGTTGGTCTTGCTTCTTCATGTTATCTTGTAACTTCCTCCATCATGTTAGCTAGTGTTCATAAATAAACCTAATTTCCTAATGTAACTTTTTTCGATACAGATTCCTTTCTAAGATTAAAATCGAGGAGGCCGCCATCTTGCTTACCAGAAGCACAACTTTCTGAGTTACAAAGATTCGCCGCATGTACTTTCAGGGTTTGAAATTAACTTTTTTCAGAAACTTGTCCATAGTAACTTACACAATTTACTTGTCCCCAGTCAAATTTACTTGTCCCCCCACTTCATGTAAAAGTGATACGAAAAACAAGATCAATCATGAAAGTGACATTACATTCCCTCAGTTGCATTCCAGCAATGAAAACAAGATGGATTTTATTTGTCATTTACAATGTGCTCACCACAAGTTCTAAAGATGTAAAATTCATTTCTTGTTGTCCGTAACTTGTTCCCAGTAGAATCTACATGGCACAGGACAAGGGGACAGCTGTTAATGTCAAACCCTGACTTTCGTACTTTTTCTCGGAAAAATAAGGAAACATTTTTAGCGTTAGTGAAAATTGCCCAAAAATCTAGGGTCGGTCAGGTAAATGGAACCACACATAATTTTATATGGCCCGACATATAGGAAACGAGTAAGTGACCTTGTTCAGTGTAGATTTGTTGGTTTGAAACTGTGTCAGTTTTAATGGTGGTGCCAAAGATCTCAGAAATATTTAATGTACAGTCTAGATGATAATCCATTTGCTAGGAACCATGCATGTGCTCCAGCTGGGATTTGAACCCAAGATGTTGGTGATCTTGAATTAAATATTTTTTACCTCATTTATAAAGAATAATTCAGTTATATAATTATATTGCGCCTATGCGATGGGGCGTTGTCTGTCGTCTATTTGCGGTCCTCTTGTTATTTCTGTATCTGCAGGCCATGTATGTGTATAAATGTAAAACTCGCCAGCCATTTTGCATGCTTTTCAGAGAGTAGGACCAGGTTAGATCTTGTCTGAGTAGCTCATGTGCAACATGTTAGCAAGTTTTGGTATGGGAGTCTCCTATAATTTTCCTTTTTTTCTTCGCTTTTGATCTATTCCAGGGTTTACAGGTTTTCCTAGTGAACACTTCCATGTTTTCCACACTAGAACCAATATGGCACCATTGTTCCTACCCAAATCAGGTCCATATAACTTGCCTTTTAACATTACACTTAACATTTTGTAAGCAACCGATAACACTTTAGCAGGGCATTCGTGTCCCGTGGACACATTTTCTAATTACTATCTAGGCCAAGGAGGCGCAAGAATAACCAGCCATATATGCTAATGATACCCTCCAATAGACTCTAAAGCCACTCCATTTAACTGCTATGTAAATTATCTCCACCATAAACCCACTAGATTGTCCACTCCATATAACTGCTATGCAAATTAGCTCCACCACAAACCCACCACTTTTTCCACTCCATTCCACTGCATGCAAATGAAATGCACTCCAAGTAACTCCAGGCTCCACTGTAATTCCACTCCTTTTCAACTCCAAATAACTGTGTCTATGAATATTGATTAGGTGCAGTGGAGTTACAGTCATATGGAGAGGAAAGTGATGTTTCAAATATTTAAATTAGGTGCTTGGGCAAAGAAGGTTCCACTACAATGGAGTGGACCAGGATTAACTCTCATTCAACTGCATTGACCCACTCTATTTCCACTCTAAATGCCACTGCAAATCCACTCATATTTCGCCTGGGATTCCACCTTGTTCTCATCCAAGTATATGATATTCTACCTTATTCTCATCCAAGTATATGATATTCCACCTTGTTCTCATCCAAGTATATGATATTCCACCTTGTTCTCATCCAAGTACATGTATATGATATTCCACCTTGTTCTCATCCAAGTATATGATATTCTACCTTATTCTCATCCAAGTATATGATATTCTACCTTATTCTCATCCAAGTATATGATATTCCACCTTGTTCTCATCCAAGTACATGTATATGATATTCCACCTTGTTCTCATCCAAGTATATGATATTCTACCTTATTCTCATCCAAGTATATGATATTCTACCTTATTCTCATCCAAGTATATGATATTCCACCTTGTTCTCATCCAAGTATATGATATTCCACCTTGTTCTCATCCAAGTACATGTATATGATATTCCACCTTATTCTCATCCAAGTATATGATATTCCACCTTGTTCTCATCCAAGTATATGAGATTCCACCTTATTCTCATCCAAGTATATGATATTCCACCTTGTTCTCATCCAGGTATATGATATTCCACCTTGTTCTCATCCAAGTACATGTATATGATATTCCACCTTGTTCTCATCCAAGTATATGATATTCCACCTTGTTCTTGTCCAAGTATATGATATTCCACCTTGTTCTAATCCAATTATATGATATTCCACCTTGTTCTCATCCAAGTATATGCTATTCCACCTTTTTCTAATCCAAGTATATGATATTCCACCTTGTTCTAATCCAAGTATATGATATTCCACCTTATTCTCATCCAAGTATATGATATTCCACCTTATTCTCATCCAAGTATATGATATTCCACCTTGTTCTAATCCAAGTATATGATATTCCACCTTGTTCTCACCCAAGTATATGATATTCTACCTTATTCTCATCCAAGTATATGATATTCTACCTTATTCTCATCCAAGTATATGATATTCCACCTTGTTCTCATCCAAGTATATGATATTCCACCTTATTCTCATCCAAGTATATGGTATTCCACCTTGTTCTCATCCAAGTATATGATATTCTACCTTATTCTCATCCAAGTATATGATATTCCACCTTGTTCTCATCCAAGTATATGATATTCCACCTTATTCTCATCCAAGTATATGATATTCCACCTTATTCTCATCCAAGTATATGATATTCCACCTTCATATAACACCTTGTTCTAATCCAAGTATATGATATTCCACCTTGTTCTAATCCAAGTATATGCTATTCCACCAGCAACAAGAACACAACAAGGTAACACTGCTTTGCTCTCAAGTAATTACTGACTGAAATAAGAAAAGTTAATTACACGCAGTTAATTACTTTTAGAGTCGTTTGCCAAAAAAATATTTAAAGAAACTTTAAAGGGGTAACCATTGACGTGTTCGGTGCTGTTTAAACCTTCTTTCCGAAAGGACAGGCCTAATGTCGCTCTGTACCATTTGATTAGCAGTACCATATTAAACATACAATATATAGCGGAAATACCCAGTATGCGTTTCTTTTTCCTTTCAGACATGTTTCTCCTATAATTATCTTTTATTGCACTGCATCATTCTCTGCCATAGAGTTATACAAAACAAGTGGAACAGACTAGCTAAATTAAATGCCATATATAACTATACCTCATTAAAAAGGATTACCTGACAAGAAATGGAAAGTTGCTGTAGGTGATTTAAGCCATATATAACTCATAATAGCCTATTAAAACAATTTACCAGACAAGAAATCGAAATTGCAAGGCTGTGGGTGGCAAACATTCATTAACTGCTTGATTTGTTTGGTGTTTAACGTCATTTTTTTCATTTAAGGCTATGTATAATGGTTGATTTTTTTGTAGTGGAGGCAGACCACCCACTTATTCCTGGGCAGAACCAGTACTGCATACCTTCCGTCATCACTTACAAGTCGAGCTCCCAATGGGAGCAGCAGTGAGAGGCCAGAAGGTTAACAATGCAATGCTGTTAATCTCTCCGCCACAGAGGCACTTTCAACTGCTTGAAGAGAAAAAGCTGTTGAAAGAGAATAAAAGCATTGGTGATGGGCAGTTATTTTGTTACAGCTTCTACTTAGTGTTGCTGCTGCTGCAATTTGAGCTATTCTACAGTCTACTTGGTACTATAGTTCTTTGGCATCAGTTGGAAGTTAACTCAGGTTCATTTTCCTGATACAGAATTCCCTGGAACAGGTTCAATTCCGATACATGTTCAATTCCCTGATACAGGTTCAATTCCCTGTTACAGGTTCAATTCCCTGATACAGGTTCAATTCCAAATCCTGTCAATTTTGAAGAATAAATACTGTGTGGTTTATATTCTTTCTTCCCTAATATGTGTAAAATAAATAAACAAAAAACAAAACATGGCCAGCTCTTCATCACAGTACGGGGCCTCCATGGCTGAGTGGTTAGAGTCTCTGACTTTGAAATCACTTTCCCCTCACCGCTGTGGTTTCGACCCCTTAATGTCCTAGGAATCTTTATGTGAGAAAGCTATCCAACTGGCTTGTGGAATGACAGTGGTTCTACCCAGGCAGGTGCCCGTCTGTGCACGAAAAATATGATATGATCCTCTATCAAGTCAAGTTATACTGACACATACCAGCTTACCAGTCCTAGAACTATACCCATTCTATGCTGAACGTCAAGCAACAGAAGCATTCTTATGAAGTGTTTGGTTAAATTGGTATGATCTGGCCGGGTACTGAAATTAAAATTATGTTTCTTTGGCCGAACGCGACCGGTCCAAAAAAATCGGCACGATTCCACTTTTTTTTTCCAGTAAAAATATAGTTTTTTATAATTATTGATTTTTTGCTTTCTCACTCTCATAACTGGTCAAACTTGAATAGCCCTTTGACAGTGAAAAAAACAACACCACTGTCTCCTCTTCATCTTTATTAATTTGGTTTACAAATAGTTTTAGACAGGAATTTTATGTACAAAGTTAAGATTTTCAATATTACAATACACACCTAGTATACTATAAAAGTACAAAAAGTATTGTTTTAAGTCCAAGCAAACAGTTTAAACAGCATTAACAGAAGAATCTGACATACATGGAAGAAGAAAAAAAAAATCCTACCTAAGGTTGGGTTTGGGCAAACTAAGATATATTTAAGTGTGACCTAAGCGTAAAATATGGAGGGGTAAGCTGTGTTGTTTTTTCCTCCTTTTTATTATCCAAATAGTACAACATTTGTTAATTACGATGAAGCTGAAAAGTCAAACAACTTGAGACTGTTGGGACAAACTTGAGACTTTTGAACAAACAAATCAAGTACAATATTTGCTGAATGATCTACCGCGTATGCTGTTTTGGTTATAATGTTGAAGTGCATTCCTTGAAGGTATCTTAAAATAACACTTACGCTACACGCAACCTAAAGTTTATTTATAACCAATCAACAATGTTTATTTTCCTCTTTCTTATATATAACATGTGCCCAATAGTTGTGTCTTACTTTGAAGACAAAGAGGCACATGCTTGCACAAGAAACATATGGTTTTACAGCTCACTTCAAATTAAACTAGACGGGGTTATAATTGTAACAAAAATGTATATCTCCCCACCTAATTTATGGAACAACCTGGCTGAAAGTTGCACTCTGCACGTCATCTCGATATGGTGAGCATTTGTGCAAAGTTATTTCAAAATCCCTCAAGCAGTTCAAGAGATATGACCTTTGACCTCTAAGTGTGACCTTGACCTTGAACGGACGTGGCTGGAAGTTGTACTCTGCATGTCGTCACGATATGGTGAGCATTTGTCCCAAGTTATTTCAAAATCCCTCTGGCAGTTCAAGAGATATGGAGTGTACACGAAATATAGTGCATATGACCTTCGACCTCTAAGTGTGATCTTGACCTTGAACAGACGTGGCTTGAAGTTGTGCTCTGCATGCGTCTCAATATGGTGAGCATTTGTGCCAAGTTATTTTAAAATCCCTCAAGCGGTTCAAGAGATATGGAGAGAACATAAAATATAGTACATATGACCTTCGATCTCTAAGTGTGACCTTGACCTGAACGGACATGGACTGGAAGTTGCGCTCTGCACGTCGTCACGATATGGTGAACATTTGTGGCAAGTTATTTCAAAATCCCACAAGCGGTTCAAGAAATATGGAGGAGACACAAAATATAGTGCATATGACCTTCGACCTCTAAGTGTGACCTTGAATGGACGTGACTGGAAGTTGCACTCTGCACGTCGTCTCGTTATGGTGAAAATTTGTGGCAAGTTATTTCCAAATGCCTCAAGCGGTTCAAGAGATATGGTGGAGACCGACTTGTGACGGACAGACATCCAAGATGTCTCCCTAGTATTAGGGGAGACATAATGATCATGCTCCGTTCTGCTTCATACCAGTTGTTTTCTGAAGAACCCTCTAAAATACCATCTTACTACACTTATATTATAAAGTGTTGAGATGGGATTATTACCTAAACGTCAAACTAGATCTGAGCACAAATTTGATTTATTAAGTATCCAGGAAATATATATATATTTTTTAATTTCTTGAAGCACTTAGTTTAGCAAACCATTATTTTTACGTTCATATGCCACAGTTGGAAAATATTATCGTATTTCCCATAATAGTAGCGCCTGGGCGCTATGCAAAATGCACTCTTATAAAATTCAAAAAAAATAAAATAGTAACAAAATTTTGTTTTCATTATGGTTATACAAAAGATCGTAAATTCATTGATTTTGTTTATGATTGACTGTACATGTATTTTATGTTAATGAAATTTATTTGTTTGTTTTTAAAAGATGTGTGTTTGTGTGGGGGTGGGGCGTGGTTTGTGGGGGGCCTTCTATTAGGGGAATCGTAGTTTATATCTTTAAGTGGACTTCGATTCATGTTATCTGTTTTATCAGCGAAATTTCATGTTTTCATATAAAGGAAGGGTAACCTCAAAAGATGTTTGTTTGTTTTGTTTGTTTGTATGGTGTTTTACGTCATTTTCAACACATGTAAGGTTATATATGAACGTCGATTTTTTGTGGTGGAGGCTGCGACCACCACTTTTCCTGGGTAGAACCAGCACTGTATACCTCCTGCCATCCGTAAGAATTGACACTTCCTCACTTACACTCAAAAGATGTAACACTTTAAACAAAAAATAAATGTTTTAGTGGAAAAAGAGTATATATTTCTGGGCAGTAAAATACTGTTGTTATCAACACGGTGACATTGACCTTCGAACCTTTTAATCCCAAAATTAGAGCTAACTACAGACCCTGCCTCATGTGCGTTCGCTCCCTGGGAGGGGTACCTGGTCATTCAGGTGTTTATGGAATGTTATTCCAATGTAGCAGCACTATACTTTGTTTGAAGTACAATATGGTGGCCCACACTAAAATTTAGCACTGAGCTCATTGTTACAAGCAGACACAGTACAGTAACTGTTGTGATATGACTAAAAGTTTGTTGAAATCCACATGAAACTCAATACATATAACTATACATTTCTTTTTCACTTTCTATTAGAAACCATTTCTGGACAGAAGTCATGGATCACATAAAAAGCCATATACAAAGGCTTATACCGACATAGATGACACAGATGACATAAGCATGGCTGATAATAATGTGATAAATAAAGGTGACAATAATTCTGTTGACAACTATCCAATGCATGCAATAAGGCAATGAGCAGCCTCAGTAAGGCCTTAATTGACTTTGGAGCTAGACCTCTGACCTGTGTAGGTTCGCCCCCTGGTGGAGGCATGTCTGATGGGAAACTTCATCCTTCATCTCATCTCCATTTGAGGTGGCTGTCCCAATTTAACCTAATATGACAAGTCAAGCTCCCAGTGGGATTTGAACCTGCAGTGGTTAGAGGCGCTCCCGTACAGGGAGGGAAAGGATACATAGGAATCTGGGAACCTACCCTACTCTTACAAACAAGTGACCTTGACCTCAAATGCAATCCCAATTTTCCTTTCCATATAAACTATGTACACACCAAGTTTAGCTCCTATATCTCATTCCCCCAAAAAACATTTTTCTCTATTTTTAGTAACTGTGACCTTGACCCAGTGACATCAAATGCAATCCCAAGTTTCCTTTCCATATAAGCTACATACAGGTAAGCAAGTTTCGTTCCAATATCTTACTCCTAACTAAAGCTATTGAGCGAAAACCTTTTCCTATTTTTAGTTACAGTGACCTTGACCTTAGCCCCAGTTGCCTTAAATGCAATCCCAAATTTCCTTTTACAAAAGCAAGTTTCGTTCCAATAGCTTACTCCTAATGTTATTGAGCTGAAACCATGAGTTTGACAGCTTCCGTGAGTTTGACAGCTCCCGTCTGCCAAGCGACATTCTCCAATCTAATAGCCAAAGTTTTCCAAATGAAAACCTGGTTAAAATATTTATTATTTCTCTTGAAGTTCAACACTAGTATTAATTTTGGTTTGGGACTCACTGTCTATTGATTAAACATAGACATACACACATCAAGTTGCATTCCATTACCTCATCATTATCTCAATTCATCAAGTTTTCCTTCCATTATCTCTGCCCCAGTCAGAAACTTCTGGTATGCATCTGCAATTATCACTGTTGAACATGTTTCAAAGGTTATCAAACTTTGTAAAGGGGCTTAGTTGATAGCATGTTCAAATCTGAATCTGAATCAGAGATCGCATGGGCCTCACTGATAAGTTTGATGCTTTAATTGGGTTTTTGGTAAAAATTGAAAATACTCTAACATAATTATAATACTTCAAAATAAAAGCATCAACAAAGTATCAACCTGATTGCCCAAAAAGCATGGAAGGAAACTAGATCGGTTAAATCCAGTGAACATATGTCGCCTGTTCTCTTACTGTTAACTATATTTCTATGGTTCTTTTACACCAATTTATGTATCCATCCGATGGGCAAGACTAGGGGAAGGGTCTTGCCCTAAGACAAACCAATTTAGTAATTTAGTCTTGATCAAACCCTTGATCCCCGGATTCAGAGAGGAACCTTCATCACTGGCTCACCGCGGCTCCTTTGTGGAACCTACATCACTGGCTCAACGCGGCTCCTTTGTGGAACCTTCATCACTGGCTCACCGCGGCCCTTTTGTGGAACCTACATCACTAGCTCACTGTGGCCCCTTTGTGCAATCTGCATCACTGGGTCACCATGGCCCCTTTGTGGAACCTACATCACTGGGTTACTGCGGCCCCTTTGCAAAGTGAAAAGTTACAGGGAATAACATGTTTTTAGTTTCAAAAATAATTACCTTTGAACACAGACTATATGACCTTGAACTATATATCCTGCTGTGTGCTGTGGTCACAGATGTAAATATAAACTGGAAGTTTGATGAGGAAATCAGGGTTCCACCCTTTTCTTGGAGAAAATTGAAGGACTTTTTAAGGGACAATCATGTTTCGGACAATAATGTTTCACCCAAAGACCCCTACCACCCCCACCCCACCCCCACCCCTCTTTCATCCAAAGCCTAACCCCACTCCAAAACAAACAAACAAACAAACAAAAACTCTTCTTTTTTACAGGAGTTCATTTCTACAACACAAGTTACATGTACTTCTTATTATCATAAAACATTTCATACACTACAGTTAGAAAAGTTTTTATGTTCATATGAAATATATCAGGCAGTGTAGGTGCTGCGTGCAGTGTATGCTCATTTCTCAAGAAGTAAGAATTTAGAGACGGGCTTCAGGATAAATGACAAAGTCTACATTTTCTGATTTTATACTTTTGAAAACATCTACTTTCCTATTCCAAAATCAGACAGAAGAATAGCTGTATCTGTTATATTCAAATCTATTGTCCTGATGAAGTCACATTTTCTGACATCATACAATCAATGTCATTTGTTAATCTCTCTTTTTCTGGAGACTGGTTCATTTGAACAATCCAAAAAAAAGATGAACTTAGTTATTCACTGGAGTCTCGACACATATTCTAGATCATTGACATTGTGAGGAATTCCAGGACTTTTTAAGGCCTTGAAGTTCAAGGGGGGTCCCAAAGAGGTTTTGCGTGAAAACGTGATGGGGTGTTTTTAAAAACGTGACACGTGAAACAAACAATATTTTTGCGTGATTGCATGAAAATTATATCAGTGTGATCCGTGATTTTGGTCTTGGTAAAACGTGATCGCGTGATATGGTGACGTGAAACGTGAATGTTTAGTCCTTTTCAGTCTTTTTAGTGTCCCTCCTCAGTCTTTTTAGTGTCCCTCCTCCTCCCCCGAGAGCTGAACTTTCGTACTTGCGTGAACATCTGGCACGGGGAATCCCCGGGGACACTACCATCAGCCGAGTCGTGTATCAGATACAGTATAGGCAGTATAGACTGGTGGTATGCCGACAGTTTCACTGACATAGCTCACTACATTACATGTAGCACTGGTCGGCCTGGAACTAGTCTAATACAGTTTGCTGACAAAAGCGAGCCTATAGCGCTTCATGTCTGCTCATCATCATTTAACGTGAAATGTGAAAGTTCTGCTATTTTCAAGTGAAGACGTGATCTTTGTTTTTATTTTACGTTATCACGTGAACACACCCCCCTTTGGGACCCCCTTCAAGGACTTTTCCAGTTTTCCAGGTTGCGTGGGACCCTGGGAAATATGAAGAAATGAAAGAGTTTCAATGACTTTATTGTTTAATAACCAAAATGACTTTTGAATTGAAACAATGACTTTTGACTCTGACCTTGAACTTTAAATATCGACATTGTGATATGCTATTGCCATAATGTGATTATATCCAAAACAAGAAATAAATATGTAACAGGGAATGTTAAGTTTTCATGACCAAAAAATTAATTTGTTTTAACATGAAGACTACGAGCTTGACCTTTAATGTTTAGTATTTGTGATGATGGATGACAACAAGATCCCTTTTTATTAACTGCCATGCTCTGCAGGACACAAACAAAATCCAATAAGGGCAAAAACATATAAAATCCCTGTAATAGCAACCTGAAATGCTATCATAATTTAAAAGCCATTTTTCTAAGATTCAATATAATAGATAATGTTGATGCTTTTTACTACTATTATCAGTTTTCTACATGAGGAAATAAATGCCAGGAATATCATTACTTCTGTTTGCTGTGATGTCTGTTTAAGCAATTTATATGTATATAATGGTTTAGGACATCTTGCCCGCAGGGAGACCATAGCAAAAATCTCATTTCTGAAAATTCCTGGAATATTTGTCGGAGGATAAGATAACCAAAAGGTTCAATATTAGTTATAACAATTAGATGTTCTGCTGGAAGTAAGTCAGATCACAGCAATTCAAAGATATTTGTTAATGAAATATACGAAAACTAGAACTGTGTCCATGGAACACGGATGCACCCGACTGAAAGAAAAATAAGTTAAAAACGTAAAATCAGACGAAAAATGGGCCGTAACTCAGGTAATACATGGTCAATTTTGATGCCAAATCAATATGCACATCTTGACATCCTAGGTAAGCATATAATGTAACGTTCAAAACAATCAATTGAATACTGTGGGAGGAGATAGACACACAAGTTATTTTAATATAAAATTTGATGAAAAAATACCGTAAATCCGGTAATACAAGGTTGATTTTGATGTTGAATCAATATGCACATCTTGACATCCTAGGTAAGCATCCTGTAAATTTTCGAAACGATCAGTTGAAAACTGTGGGAGAAGATAGACACATTAACTTTTCAGGACGGACAAACAACCTGTGATTAGGTACACATTACCGAGATGTTGAGATATTCAGTAGGTGAAAATAAAGGGGTTTACTCAGACTTTATCCTCAATCTCCATATGAAAAATTTAAATATTAGACCATACTTTAAACTAAATGTATCCATATTGGTGTTTTAAAATCAGACAGCATCAAAAGAAGAAACATTATACTAAGCTGTACACAAAAAAAAAAGAAAGATTTTAATATAATTATCACTACAAATTAGTTTGAGAAAGAGCTCAAGTCAGTTATGCATCAATGATAAACACCAAGTTTACCCTCTACCAGAATGTGAAGGTGTTTTATTTTATTGATCACTGATTGGTCAAATTATTTTGATGATGTCATGTGGAAGTTATGAATATATAGAAAGTTCATCAACAATGTTAACATTACATAACTGCCTCATAAATAATTGTAATCCTGTATTTTGAAAGGTTACTGAAATTGTTGACAAGGCAATCTCTATGCACACCAAGCTGAACAAAATTGTTGACAAGGCAATTTCTATGCTTGACGAGGCAATTTCTATGCTTGACGAGGCAATTTCTATGCTTGACAAGGCAATCTCTATGCACACCAAGCTGAACGAAATTGTTGAAAAGGCAATCTCTATGCACACCAAGCTGAACGAAATTGTTGACAAGGCAATTTCTATGCTTGACGAGGCAATTTCTATGCTTGACGAGGCAATATGCTGGACGAGGCAATTTCTATGCTTGACGAGGCAATTTCTATGCTTGACGAGGCAATTTCTATGCTGGACGAGGCAATTTCTATGCACACCAAGCTGAATGGAACATACCACAGATGATTCACCTTCCGATGACATTTGCATGTTTATTACATTTGTGTATCATGATAAATATATCATGGCTTTATTACACTTCCACATCACAATTATGTGATAAAAATACTTTATCAAACCGCATACAAAAAGTGTGTTTGTTTTTTTAATGGCAAAAATATACAACTGCTGCTTATAAAAATTGAAAATTAAAAAAAAAAATAGTGACCTTTATCCCAATTTTGGAGAAATAATCATCAATGAACTTTTTTTTTTAACCGGGAAATTGTATACCAGATCATAACAGCTGCAATGGTTCCATTAATGGTGAACTGTTCTAGATATAGTGTTTTTTTTGTTAATCTCTTTTTCTTTTTCTTTTTTAATCTCAGCTTCTATTACCATTAGTTACAATAGGCTAAAATAGATAGTTTTATCTCAGTTTCCATGATTTGAAATTAACATCATGTCAATTATTCTACCTTTTATCTACAAAGCAGTTATGGTTAATTGACCAATAGATTAATTATAGTATATCGGAGGTCCACTGGAATCTGTAAGCAGGATATTTTTTAGAAAATGAATGCCCTATTATCAATTCAGAGTTTGCTCTACTTTTTTTTAAACTACTCCAATACATTTATAACTATCAAACAAGTTTATCAACATAATCATAAGAGGTTGCTTCCTGTGTGCACGATTTTGAAAGCGGCCCTACCTTCTCGTGACGTTTGTCATATGGCTTTTACCTCTCACTTCCAAATATGGGGAAAAAAAAATCTCAGCACGGCGCTTTCTGAAGCAATAGATGTAATGGGGCATTACTACATTTATATGTGGTCAATTATGTAAACAAAAGAAGAACAAAAAGTAGGTCAGTACTAACCCTAACCTCCCTCCCTCTAATTCTTAATTGTTAAAATGTCCGTTCATTATAGCAGCACTTCTTTTAACTATTACATACATCCAGTGTTTTTTTATGTGTTTTGTGAATGCAGCCTGTGCCTGTGCCATTGTGAAAAATAGCGGCATTTTTCTAGAAATTGTGAAATATTATAACAAAAGAAAAAGAAACTTTATTCACTTTTATTTTCACAGTTTAATATCCCTTGGTTTTAAGTTCTGTTTTTGGTAAATACAGACTAGTTTTGACACCAGCTTATATTAAGACTAGTATCCTTACTGGACTATTTATAAAAAATAAAAAAAATAAAAATCTTTTTTTTTCTTCAGATTGTGAATTTTTTGGATATAATTGTGAAAAAAGTATACTTTTTGGCATTGTGAAGGGGCCGAATAACGGCCCCAAATTAGGCATAAAAAAAACACTGACATCACAAATAATGAAAACAATTTCCGAGGAACTGTTAGAGTACCTTTCAACCTCATTTACCACTGACCTCTTACCGACCACAACTCCATCCCCTACATTATTCAGACATGCCTATATATGGATGTTTAACAAATCATAATGGATTATGAAAGTCATTCTGGATTCTTGTGGCTCGTACATATAGTCTGCGTGATTGTAAAGGATTACCATCACCTCATGAAAGTCATTTTGTTTGCTGGATGGCTGTGTTTTTAGTTTAGGGAGTCAACATCACCAGTCCAGACAACACGACTGATCTCTATACTTATAATGTCAGTTCATACCCTGCCAGATAGATCATCCTGGATTATATTGGATTGCCTCCTATTTACATGATGTATGTGCCTAATGACACAGATGGTGAACAACAATAGTTAGGGCTACTTCAAGTCATTAATGTATTATTTAAATATAAATATTTAACCCTTAGCCCGCTACAAATGTATAATGGACTGTCCTTTCTTTGAATTTGGGACCATTCCATTTATGTTACAAAGGGGTGTTTTGGTTAAATGACTGATGAGCAGCCAGACAGTGTAAACCCTGATCAGCCTTTACTCGCAGGCTGATCTGGGTTTACACTGGCTGCAAAGGCTGTTGTAGTTGCCCTTAGCAGCCAAAGAGTTTCTATAGCCAGGATTAAACACTGCTATTGAAGGCTAAACACAGATAAGGCGAGTGTGATGAATAAATCCAGCACCCCAAAAACAGGCCGTAAAACAAAAGTCGGTTCTTTTGGTCCTCGTATTTTCAGAGAATTGTTTTAACTAAACTTTCTACATCCCTTCGACACATTCCATTATTGAAAAAACATAAATATAATAAATATAATCACTAAGCGGTGTAGTTAAGACATTTCACTCCCCAGTAAACTTCACTTTCCTAATTTAGTGAAGTGTATTGACAGATAAAAGTTCTTGTTTAATTAATCAAACATATTATAATTACGCCAATAAGCAGCATAATTAAAGATACATTATAATCATTTCACTTGTGGAAATTCTTTTTCACTACTGAGTTAACTGCACTTTCGTAATTCGTCCTAATTACATAACAGTGTTTAATAAAATATATAGATATACAAACATCTTGGTTAATTAAACAAACATATAGTTATCTCATGGAACAGCCTTATTAAGACATAAGTATACTAAACACACTCCTTTTCGCTCGCGAGACTTCCTTTTTGCTCCCTAATTAACTGCATTTCTCTTTCATAATTTCATCTTTAATTTCATAATTGTGTTTATTAAAGTATACATATATTTATTACATAACTGTCAGAAATTTACACTGAACTATGAATGACAGAATTTTAGTATCACACAAAAAAAGTTATATCGTCACTAGTGACGAAATAACTTTTTTTTTATATCATCACTAGTGATGATATAACTTTGCCGGAACTACTTTTTTAACATATTTCTTAAAAAACACACTGGTTTGAAGTTAAAATATTTTTTAATTTCTTCTTTTACGTAAAGTTATATAATAAACAGTATAATTAACAGCATAAATTTGATACTGAATTAACGTCACTCGAGGAAAAAAGTGGTAATCTGGTTAAAAAAACTTGTTCTTCGAACTCGTTTTTTAAAACAAATTTACACTTTTTTCCCTCATGACATAAATTCAGTATCAAATTTATGCTGTTAATTATTAACATGTTCGTTAATTAATCAAATATGTCAATTAACCACTTAAGACATTTTATAAGTATACAAAACAAATTCCTTTTCACTTCTTTTCGCTTAAGATTTTTTTTGCTGTTTACCCCTACCGCCAACTTGCATCTTAAAGTTAATAAATAAAATACTGATCCTGATACAAACATACTGAAACTAGCATGTAGATGGGGTTGTTTTTGTAACAAAAACATAATTTATGAACCAACCTGGCTGAAAGTTGCACTCTGTACGTTGTCTCGATATGGTGAACATTAATGTGCCAAGTTATTTCAAAATCCCTCAAGTGCTTAAAGCACGAAATATAGTGCATATGACCCTCGACCTCTAAGTGTGAAAGTACATAACTATAGCTAGATAATTTTTCCAACACATATAGATCATGATAAGATACAATTTTTTATGTATAAAAACTCATAGATCTACCAGCCAAATCTTCTGCTGGCAGAAAAAACTCCTGATGTTTGGTGGGTGATGAATTTTTTCTTTTAAGGAAAATGTTCCTAAATAGGATGCACTGCCAATATATAACAATGTTTTTTTTAAAAACAAGACTGTCAAGGAAACATGAGTATTTGCAAAATACATGATTAAAAGCAATTCAAGTGAAATGTACATAGAATTTGTGATTTTTTCAAAGATATTTTAATTATGCAAAAAATAAGTCTTAATGATAACAATACCTTCAGATTCTAGGCCAAATTTTCTTATTTCTAGGCCAAATCTCCCTGTTTCTATACCATATTTCCCTATTTCTAGTCTGAATTTCCCTATTTCTAAGACAAATCTCCACATTTCTAGGCCAAATCTCCATATTTCTAGGCCAAATCTCAATATTCTAACCCCACTCCCTATATATACATGGCCTGTCAATGTACTTCTTATCTGTAACTTCTTTCTAGGTATACAAAAAAACAGTTAATCCATGTGTTAATCTCATTACTGTCTCCATATTATTTATCTACCATATCCTAAATAATCAAAGATGTTCTTCCCAGAATGCTTCAGTTCTACAATATTCTTAGTTCTGCTCATGTAGAAAGAAACATCAAATAAGAAAATAATTATTAATAAAACATTATATAATTTAGTTAATATTTTTCAAAATTCAATTTAAATATTTTGTTTATTGTATTACAGGCTTATTGCTTTAGCAATTTGTATTAGACATACAAATAAAGGTTTATATGTTAAACACTTAAAGCACAGACCGAAAAACAAATAAATAGAAATTAAAACCGCCCGCAAATTATTCTCTTTTCCAATTATGGTATTTCCTTTCCGTAAACATTTTGAACAAAAATGAAGTTCAGCAATAAAATTCACTTGCGAATTATGTCCCATTAGTTACAAAAGCCAAAAAAAGATGATATTTTTTACGAAAACATTCTAATTTTGAAGGTACAGGTAAATTAGTATAATCCCATTTTGCTATTCATTACCAATCATATTAATGTATTCTCATCAAAATCATTGAATATCTGAGACAGGAGTAAGAAGAAAAAGTTATAAAGTTCCACGTGACAGTCTAAGGTCTGACTTGACGGAGAATAAGAACTTTACTTTCTGTTTATTTATTAGGTCTGTGCTTAAAATAAAGAAAATATTAATTACTTAATATTAATAAACAATTAACTATCACATACCTGGTTATATAATTAAATTTAATAATTAAATTTAATCAATTATCAAAATAATTAATCCTCGTTATATAAGTTACAAAACAACTTCGAGTAATTCCAAGAACTGATACAGAGCACAATGGGATCACTGTTCTTTCTCGATTACCACACTATTTGCTACTTCTCGAGAACAAAGTTACGAGAACAAAGTTACGATACAATATTACAGAATCCTTTTATAATCACATCCACCCCGCAAGATTGGAGAAATCGGCAAAGTGTCAGTCAAATACATTTGTATTATCAGGCAGTTGGCGAAGCTATCAGTGAAGGCTCAATCCCATGTTCCTATGCTACTGGATGTGAACATTACAGGTGGAACCCTGCAGGAGTCAATATTGGTTATTATTATCAGCATGCTGCTATCAAAGAATATGACACAGTACATCATTTATATCAGCATCATCAGGAAACAAAACACCAACACCATCATGTAGGCTGTCATTACCAGTACTTCCAGTATCAACATCAGAACAAAACACCAACATGGCACTTGACAATTTAAACACTGTAGTTCCAGGGCACTTTTAGGTGTCCCTGAAGGGGCCGAAAAACAGATCAGTTTCCACAGCAAAATATGAAAATTTTCAATTGTCGATATATATATTTTTTTTACATAGGGTATGTTGTACTGATAAATCCCTTATGTTACATACTAATCAATGTAACTATGTGGTAATTTGTTATTGATGTAATAGTGTTCCTAATTATACCTTTTAGGCTTTTAACTCGCCATATCTTAAAAAATGTTGACGTAAACAATTCTCAATTGGCAATTTTATCGATGATTTTTCCCCCCCAATTTCCCAAATTTACAAGGGTCTTGTTGCCCAAGATACCTGGAAAATACACTGGGTTCTCAGACATGATCTAAGGGCCACTGCTTCATCAATTAAAGACACAAAATCCCCACTGAATTCATGTTCATTTTGTCATTTTTGTCATATTCATAAAATGCCTTCTTCACCATCTCTGTATTGTTTTATAGGTTATAACAGAGCAAATGAGTCTCCATGCACCTTCCATAGTAAAGTTAGAATGTTGACAACCTATTTCAAAACTCAAACCTGGTTAGAACTAGACCGGGTTGTTTTTGTACCAAAAACACCAAAAACATACGTCTCCCCCCATAATTTATGAACCAACCTGGCTGAAAGTTGCGCTCTGCATGTCATCTCGATATGGTGAATATTTGTTATTTCAAAATCCCTCAAGCGGTTCAAGAGATATGGAGCGGACACGAAATATAATGCATATGTCCTTCAACCTCCAAGTGTGACCTTGACCTTAAACGGACATGGCTGGAAGTTGCGCTCTGCACGTCGTCTCGATATGGTGAACATTTGTGACAAGTTATTTCAAAAACCCTCAAGCGGTTCAAGAGATATGGACAGGACAGGAAATATAGTGCCAATGACATTCGACCTCTACGTGCGACCTGACATGACTGGAAGTTGCGCTCTGCATGTCGTCTCGATATGGTGAACATTTGTGACAAGTTATTTCAAAATCGCTCCAGCGGTTCAAGAGATTTGGAGAGGACACAAAATATAGTACAAATGACCTTCGACCTCTAAGTGTGATACTGACCTTGAATGGACGTGGCTGGAAGTTGCGCTTTGCACATCGTCTCAATATGGTGTATATTTGTGCCAAGTTATTTCAAAATCCCTCAAGTGGTTCAAGAGATATGGAGAGGACGGACAGAGAGACAGACATCCAAGTTAAAAACAATATACAGGTCTCCCCAGTATGGTGAGGAGATGTAATTCTGGGAAACTTACTTTATCATGCAAATAAACATGTCTGCTATTAAACATCAACAAGGAAATAGGGGTTGAATATCTTCTAAACATTTCTTCAGCTGTATACTAACACTGGGTCAAAGGTCAACGCTATTTTTGCTCTCAATTTCATACCCTGTCTACTTCCACTTCTGAAATTTATATCAACAACTGTCAAAAACATGATGATCTGCATGTCCAAAATACAGTTACAGCCAAAACTAACAGGAAACTGCATCAAAAAAAAAGTTTTTAAAGAAAACAACATTAGCACTCTTTAATACAGAACTACTTCCGATTGCACCAGCCGAGCATCTGGCTGATTTAGTGTAATTTCAAATACCTGGAGATACTTGGAGATAGTCTACGCGGTACAATAATTTCATATATCACAATGACGGTTGTGGCGTGTAGATTATGGATATGCTTGTTGCACTTTGAAAATATGTGGTACAACAGAGATATCCAAGATGGCTGCCAAAAATGTCAACATCAACAATGTACATTACTTTACCTACCCATTTTGTAGGCCATCTTGGATATCTCTGTTGTACCACATATTTCCATAGATGCAACATGCAGTTCCATAATCTACAGGGCTATGTCGGACATTTTGATATATAATATGCTTTATTACATTTCATTACATTTGAAAGATTGGGATTTCTCAGTGAAAGAATATTCATAATCGCTAAATATTATTAACTGACTCCGAACACAAAAACAACTAACTGTGACGTTGAAATATGACATCAATAAAGTGTTGCTGACGTCAGGGAGTACGTTATAGGGAGGAGAAACGGGCTCGATTTGCCGATTTATGTTGTCGCGCATGTGTTTCACTACTCCGTGAAAATGACTACTTCCGGCTGTTTCGCGAGTGTGTGAAAAACAGCAAATTCTTATAAATGATTACACTTACAAACTCAATAAAGGTGCTAAATGTAAACATAAGTATTATTTATTCACATTGTGTCCTCTGATACAGAGCGTGTATTTGTTTGCATGTTTAAATGCACATTTTACCAGACGGTTCCGTGTAACAAAGATGGCGCCACTCTGCGCCAAATAAAAAATGGTGACAGTGTATAGCTATTGCAAACGAGATACGAGACTACGGGTTATTTAGGCATTAATAATAACAAAAAGTGAATAGTAAACATATTTATCTTTGCCAAGAAGGTAATTTCATGGTGGTGATTATAAGACAAAGCCTAAAAAGAGGTGATGAAAATGTGCCTTTTGAGATATCAGCTAAATTTTTAATTTTATAGAATTAAAAATGGTGTGGAGCTATTGCAAACGAGATACGAAGTATGGGTTATATTAGGCATTAATAATAACAAAAAGTGAATTGTAGACATATTTATCTTTGTCAAGAATGTATTTTCGTGATGTTGATTATAACAGAAAGCCGTAAAAAGGGGCTGTAAAAACTGCCTAATTTGAGATGTTGGCTGAAATTTTAACTTTTCAAATGTAACGCGCTTACGATCGATTTACCTGTATCGATAAAATAGTAAATGGCGGCGTTCTAGCGCGACAACATAAATCGATAAACTAGAGCGTTTATGAACCCGTTTCTTCTCCCTATAACGTACTCCCTGCTGACGTGGACATCATCCACCGATAAGGTTTAATAAAGCGAATAATTTAGGTTGAAAGTATACACAAAGCGATTTAAAATGTAATAAACAGATTATTTAACTGCTTGTTTCGATTATAGGGAAATCCTTCACTCGATGGTAGGCGTGTTTTGTTTGTTCACTCACTCGCATATGCTCATTCGTGAAAAAAACAACGCGTCTCCCATCTCATGAAGGATTTCCCTATAATTGATCCCAGCAGTTAAATAATCTCTATTTATTTTACTGATTAGACTACTACCCCTAAATAGGCCCCACAAGTGTGCTGTTTGCAGCAGTATTAGGTGTTACTTGAGAGGTGGCAAAAAACAATGATTGTGCATGGCTCCACTGAAAAATAATCTTCACAACAGAATTTGCAGCAATTCTGCAGTTCTGCAGACAAGAAGGTTCAATGCTCACTCTGTATATATGTTTATCTCAATGTCCTGTTGGTGCCAAATGACCTTTTTGTCTTGGTGTTTCTTAAAACACAATTCAACTTGACTGTTTAATCTTTCCTTTATTTTTTATTTTTAATCATTACTGTATATCTAAGTCCTTGTACTCACACCATGCAGACCCTGTTTACAGTGTCAGACCGGTGAAAATCTGCCCATTGAACACAATGTAATATAGGCTATATTTGGAGATCAGTCACAAGTTCCACAACATTCGTTCGCTTAAATACACCTTTATTCTGTGAATTAAACACATTTGGCTAGCAAACAGTCCCATATCTGGAATAAAACACCGATTCAATTTTTCATGACAACAGACATACTACTTTAACCTCAGGTTAGATTTAACAATGAAATAAAAACTAATCTTGTGAAAAACACAGTCATGCAAACTAGAAACTTTGTATTTTTTCAAGGAACTATTTTAGCACCCTACGACCCGGAAGTACTTCCTGACCGGTCTGACACCTGACACTCTTTGTTGTGTTGTTTTTCACTACCTAATTAAGGATTTCGCTATTTCTAAGGTTATCTGTAAGGTTATCAACTCCTGTAAGTGATGATGGCAGATCCTGTTTTTCTGGCAAAAAAGTTATCATGATTTAAGGTGTATTATTTTTATCAAGTTAAAAGGTCTACTGATTTAGTTTTCAAAAAATTCTGAAAGAATGATCTATATTGGCAGATTTTACTGTACAAAAATGTTATACAAAAATAAATGATGAAAGTTTCATATGATTTTTGCATTTGAAATCTTATCTGCAAAAGCTGCACAAAATATAAAATAAAACAAAGATAATGATGTTGAACATTTGCAACTGTGTATGTTTTATCTTGACATGCGTTATCTAGTATGCACGCATACATTTGATATACAATTTTAAATATAATATAAATAATGTAAAGATTGCCAAAAAAATGTATGAATATTTAAAAAATATATATAAACAAGAAATGTCACTGTAAATGACAAATGCCCCGAAAGTGGTTTTGACCTTTGACCTCTAAGCGTGACCTTGACCTTGGAGCCACGGACCTGGATTTTGCAAGCGACAAATCGTCTTGTTGTGGTGAGCACTTGTGCCAAGTTATTTGAAAATCCATCCACGAATGTCAGAGTTATTGACTGGACACGATTGAGCAGACGAACGTACCTTCTTCAACATGGCATCAGAGAACTTTTCTCATCATGTTATATACATTATGCTATTCAGAGAGGATTAATCACAAATTCTAAATAATATAGCAATTTTAAATCATGTAAATACATTATACAGATAAAGTTATATCAAAAAAGTAATGTAATTATTTGCTACACTTCCTAAAAAAATTTGTTATCGCTAACCATTTTAAATGTTGGTGCATCTGTTAAAATAGCTGCACCTGTAAAAATAAAATCAGTGATGGTCAGAATGCTGAAACCCTTATCTTGACGAAATCCTAACTTACTGAAGCCTATACACCTCAGGACGTAGCTACTATCGTAGCACCAGCACGCTGGGGTTTAAGTTGCAAAAGAATGTATGCAAATTTATTATATTTAGGTTATCACAAATCTATCAATATTTAAATAGTATATGAATACTTAATTAGGTTAACAAAAATATGTACGCATATTGAATTAAGGTAGTTGTTATAACAAATTACATCAGTGTTATAAAGTAAAAACATTTCACAATTCCCTTTACATAGTTCCGACTGCTGATCTAAACTCCACCCACTTCATTTGCATAAGAAATTCTTTATTAATTGGTAAAATTGCTAAACATTTCATGTATGTGTGAATTGTACTAATACAAAATTTGTATCTATTAAAGATGCTCTACCTATATCTTTTTGTCCCCCAATTGATATAAACTTTACTTAATTGTAAAGAGGACTATGAAAAAGGTAAACGGCAATAATTTCACCCCATGTAATATGCGTTTTGCTGGGGAAAAACAGGATAGAAAAGATCGGATTTTTGAAATTGTATTCGTAATTGTTTTAGACAAGCCGATTATGGAGATTTTCCGATCTTATTCGTTTACAATCGGAACTGCCTCGTCGGACTGGCGACGAGTTCCGATCGATCGTTAACTATCGGAATGTCCCCGAGTAGTTTGTTTTCGTTCAACTGAATGGCATTGCGCATGTCCGATAAAATCGTAAAAACTCGTAGTTCTCCGGCAGGAATAAACGGCTGGGCAGCATTTTATTCAAGATATTGTTTTGATCACAATTAATAATTTACAGAACTGGAATACAAACCTTGTTGCTTCTTAGAATACTCATAAAATAGCTTTGCATACATATAAATGCAGTAATATGGAGTATTTAATATTTTACATTAAAAATCGCGTAGATATAGGTAGTGCCTCTTTAAGCAACCCAATTTCAACAAATATTCCAAATTTGAGCTGCACATCTAATTTTGAACTTATATATATGCAAAGTTACATCCATGTTTGTGTATAGTTAGACTGACATAGCCCTTAAAGTTTCCACAAACATTGCTGCATTTTGCATTGAGGCTCTGATAAGACACATAGGTGTGCAACACAACTGACATGTCGCCACTACTTAGATATATTGACAATAGTTTATATAACATAGTTGCATGTGCTTTATACACATGCTGTTGTTTGTAGGAGGTATCGTTCTGGTTTGATTGGTTGAAATGGATAAATGATTGACAACAGTTACTGGCGACATGTTAATTGGTCAGCTGGCTTCTGACAAGTATGTGTTAATTGGATTTGACCCACTGCATTAGACTCCAATAGGCCAAGAATTTTCCTACATGGTAATCTTGATTTTTCTTACTGCACTGCACATTTGCATATCATTATTAACACTTATTTGATTTTGCAAGTTATTAACCCTTAGCCCGCTATGAATGTATAATGGACTGTCCTTTCTTTAAATTTAGATCATTCCATTAATGTGACAAACGGGATGAGCAGCCGGACATTGTAAACATTGATCTGAGCTCGCAGGCTGATCTATGTTTACAATGGACGCAAAGGCTATTGTAGTTGCCCTTAATTAGCAGGCTAAGGGTTAAATGTTGATTATATTTCACCGATTATATTTAAACCTACAGCAGATAAACAATAAATTTCTACAAATTGTATTACCTTTTCTTTATCTTATTTCCCCTAATAGTAGCGCCTGGGTGCTATCCAAAATGCGAAGTGGACACTCTTATGAAATGTAATTTTTTTTTATTGAATATTTATTTTTTGGGACGGTTTTTTGGATACAAAAGCTTGAAATTGATGTATTGATGTATGTTTTGTTTGTTTGTTTGTATGGTGTTTTACGTCATCTTCAACACATGTAATGTTATATATGACGGTTGATTTTTTGTGGTGGAGGCAGACCACCCACTAAACCAGTACTGTACACCTCCCGCCATCCGTAAGAATTGACAATTCCTCACTTACAAGTCGAGCTCCCAGTGGATTCGAACCCGCAGTGGTGAGAGGCGAAGGTTTACAACGCAACGTCGTTAAACCATTCGGCCACGGAGACGCTATTGAATTTTTTAATTTTATAATTTGTTTTGAAAAGGTGAAGGCACTACTATTAGGGGAGGTGCTTTTGTTAGGAGAAATATGGCAGGTATAAAGTCAAAATGGTTCTGTTTTTATAATTGAATTGAATTGGATTTTATAGTTGCACCAACAGCTAAGGTCATTATGGCAACTTTCCAGCTTCCAATGGTGGAGGAAGACCCCAGGTGCCCGTCCAGGCATTTTCTTGAATGAGCATGCACCTAGGTAGAACCACCAACGTTCCACAAGCCAGTTGGATATCTTCCTCACACAAAGATTCCTGGACCCAGGAGGATGCAAACCCACAGCAGAGAGAAGCAAGTGATTTCAAGACAGAGACTCAAACACACTTAACTGACCACAGAAATAAAGTAAAACGCTAACTACTGGATTTATAAAGTGAGTTGCTAAAACTAATGATAAATACTTCAAGATTGCCGTGTGTCCCTTTAAGTGCCATTTAATGAGCTTAGAGGTTTACTTACAGATCTTCATAAACTGTATAGTACAATTTAGCACTAACATACTACCACAATAGATAATGATGCAGAGACCAATCCAACTGGAAAACTTGTCTTCTTATCTGTTTAAAAGAGTTTAAACACCTGATTTAACAACAACAAAAAAAAGCAATTTACAGGATCATTCAAATGAGAGAAAAGCATTTTTTGAAAAGTTGTATCTGTAAATCTCTTTTTTATACAAATGTTGGACGCCATTTTGGATGCTCAAAAATGTCAGAAAGGTACGTGTCCTGAGCACAATGCATATCATGGACTATTTCGAGGCATTTCTGATTAGCCAGGATCTTTCCTTGACCCGCGAGTCTTGACCTTGACATACAACTCTGTAACTGATGATACCAGGTACATTCAATTTTCATCTCATTATTTTAATCAGCTTAAGCGATATAAACCAGATACACAAATTGCATGACCTTGGACATGCAAGAACTAGGACATGCAACTTGAGAATGCATGAGCTTGCTTTAAACATATCTTATTTTTTAAAGTTGACAACATTTGTACATTGTACAGAACATATTAAAGGACTAGAGCGAAAGCAAAATGCTTATAACATTATTCTCCAAAGAGCTTAAATTCTCTCATTCTTACATCATAATTAAGAGAACTGAAACCGTAATGTATGCGTTTTGCTGACTGTCAAACTCGTTCAAGATGTTATTGTAACAAACCTTGTCAAACTCGTTCAAGATGTTATTGTAACAAACCTGATGACAATCTGCAATTATCGGGAAAGAAATGCTGAAATGTGTCCATTTCTCAATAATCAAGGACAATAATGATGTACACATTGTTAAATACACTAACAAGATCGTATTAAAACAAACCTTCAAATCACATTTTGTGAAAATCTGAAGCTGTAAACAAGAAAAAGCTTACAGCCGATAGCAAAAGACACACATTCGTATAAATGTCAATATCAATATCTACTTTGTCCAATGAATGTAGACTTAATCTGATTGGTCAGAACCAGCCACATGCATTTGAGTGAAACAGAACCAGTCAAATGTATCTGATTGAAAGAGAACCTAGTGCCAAATATGTTTGTTAAGAGAACCAGCCAATAAGTTCGATTGTAAGAGGAGATCAATATTGTGTACCTTTGTATCCTCTTTCTTAGATGGTACTTAATATTAATATGTTCTGAAAGCTTGTATCACCTAGAGTGGACGCGACATATCTGCAGGATCTCACCAGAAGCTCAGCTTAAACAACAGATTTGTGTTTTTTTATATGCCCCTATACTGATTTGGCAAGAAACATTCTGAGGGTGTATTTTGACAATCAGATATACAGTAGAGATATATACAAAACCATAGTTCCATCAAAACCACATCTCTCTAGGAGGGACTTGAAATAAAATCATTTGTGTTGATGTGATGACTGCCACATTGTAATCCAGAGATACCTATTCAAACAAATCCATCCATTTTACCATTAAACCATTCTGTCAACAAGATCGTTTAAGATCTCTTATGTGCACAATTAAACAACGAATTATGTGACACTATCATCATACTCATTCAGAATGCTGGAAAAAAAAGAAATAAATAAAAATACAACACATCAAGTGCCATTAACACCCTAGGAAGCCATGAATTTAAGAACCCTTTAGGTAAGGATTGTAAATACTGATTAATGTGCATTTGCTACTGACAACTGTGTCCTGTCTCATAGTGTTTACTGAATTCAAAATAGATTTGTCTGTTTGTATGTTTTATGTCATTTGCAACACATGTAATGTTATATTATGACGGTCAATTATTTTTTGTGTTTTGTGATGGATGCAGTCTCCACTTATCTTTCCTGGGTAGAACCAGTTCTGTACACCTGACCGCCATCCGTAAGAAGCAACACTTTCTCAGTTACAAGTCAAGCTCCCAGTGGGATTCGAACCCGCAATGGTGAGAGGCGAGAAGGTTTAAAACGCAATTTCGTTAACCTCTCGGCCACAGAGACACAATAGAAAAATAATTATGGAAATCTTGAGATGTCACCAGCTAAAATAGACTTACGGTACTAAGACGGAAATGTATGTAAAATTAATGCTTGCAGTAAAGTGTATCAAAATGTTCTCTAGGACTCTTTCTACAGAGTCAGTTGAACTGTCAGCTATTATATCCTTGATGCAGAAAACATGTAATAGTGTGGTGTAGTAATCACTTTAGAGTTTGTTTATCTGATAATCCTCTTTGACTCCCTCTCCATCCTTCCTCTTTATGGATTATATGAGTATCCTCCCCGGATTGTAACCTCCCTCTATCTTAACCCTTGACCCGCTATACCCTTGACCCGCTATACCCTTAACCCGCTATGAATGTATAATGGACTGTCCTTTCTTTAAATTTAGACCATTCCATTTATGTTACAAAGAGGTGTTTTGGGAAATGACTGATGAGCAGCCAGACATTGTAAAGCCTGATCTGGGTTTACAAGGATGCAAAGGCTATTGTAGTCGCTCTTAGCAGGCTATGGATTAATCCCCTTCATTCTCATGGGAGTAGCTACAAATAACCCTATAATACTACTCAAAGTTAAATTGGCTAACCAAACCTTTTTCGCCTTATTTTAGGGCAAGACACTTTCCCTTAGCCTCGTCCGTCGGATGGGGACATGTCTTTCCTCCGATCACGTTAAAGAACCATAGGAATCTATTCGATAATAAGAGTAGGACACGGTTCCCGGATTCCTATGTATCTTTCCCCTTTCCCTGGGGCGGCTCTAAATAACCTATACTGTGTTGATGAGCTGTTAAACAACATGCAATTGATCCCAGATGAAGAATATTTATTTTGTAGTGTGACATACAAAAATACACAAGAAATAATAAATGACTTTCACATATTCGTGTAACACAAAATTAGTTGTTGAGTTTTATGTTCCTGGTAAAAGGAGAAACCATAAAATGTTGAATTGAAATCTTGGTGCTCCAGCAATAGCAGTTTGAGTAGATACACATGTTGGTAGGGTGTAAATATTCATTTCATATCTACCTGAAAGGCAAATTATCTTAACTATCTTCAAAAAGTTACCCTTGCCTGCACGTAATGCATGCAATGCACCTATTAAATGGTTATCTGTATGAACCTGGTATGTTTTTCTTTCATAATGTACTCACTTATAATAGCTTACATTCATATACTTAAAGGGACACTTGGCAATCTTGGAAGATTTTTTTTAATGTTAGTTTTTCTTTATTATAAACTTGCATATTCACAAGTCATTTTCATTAATCATTCAAATGGTTTATAGGAAACTGTTTTTGCATATTAGTAATTGATTATATAGCACCAATATTTTGTTTACTTATAATGGAATAACCAAGCCTAATTGAAAATAAATCCACATTTTATTACCTTTTAATTAATTGATATGCATTTTAGCAAGGTTAATGTCAATATTAATAAATCTTGGTGCTAATTGTAATACTTCCAGGTATGAAACCACTAATTATTTTCCCCATTGACACCAATGTTAAAATGTCACATATTAAAGTAAACACAAGCGCCAAATTTCGCTATTAAACCATTTTTCCAAACTCTACCCATGTGTTGAGGTCACAAAATGATGCATATATGCTAATTAAAACTGTATATGTATATCCACGGGTTCATAAAATACCGGCACATGAATATGTATGAATTTAGAGTTGGTAACTTTTATCACTTATTTGATTTTGCAAGTTATTAACCCTTAGCCCGCTATGAATGTATAATGGACTGTCCTTTCTTTAAATTTAGATTATTCCATTAATGTGACAAACGGGATGAGCAGCTGGACATTGTAAACATTGATCAGCTCGCAGGCTATTGTAGTTGCCCTTAGCAGGCTAAGGGTTAAATGTTGATTATATTTCACCGATTATATTTAAACCTACAGCAGATAAACAATAAATTTCTATAAATTGTATTACCTTTTCTTTATCTTATTTCCCCTAATAGTAGCGCCCGGGTGCTATCCAAAATGCGAAGTGGACACTCTTATGAAATGTAATTTTTTTTTATTGAATATTTATTTTTTGGGAGGGTTTTTTGGATACAAAAGCTTGAAATTGATGTATTGATGTATGTTTTGTTTGTTTGTTTGTATGGTGTTTTACGTCATCTTCAACACATGTAATGTTATATATGACGGTTTATTTTTTGTGGTGGAGGCAGATCTCGACCACCCACTGAACCAGTACTGTACACCTCCCGCCATCCGTAAGAATCGACAATTCCTCACTAACAAGTCGAGCTCCCAGTGGATTCGAACCCGCAGTTAACGTCGTTAAACCATTCGGCCACAGAGACGCTATTGAATTTTTTAATTTTATAATTTGTTTTGAAAAGGTGAAGGCACTACTATTAGGGGAGGCCACTTTTGTTAGGAGAAATATGGCAGGTATAAAGTCAAAATGGTACTGTTGTTATAATTGAATTGAATTGGATTTTGTAGTTGCACCAACAGCTAAGGTCATTATGGCAACTTTGCAGCTTCCATTGGTGGAGGAAGACCCCAGGTGCCCGTCCAGGCATTTTCTTGAATAAGCATGTACCTAGGTAGAACCACCTACGTTCCACAAGCCAGTTGGAAATCTTCCTCACACAAAGATTCCTGGACCCACGAGGATGCAAACCCACAGCAGAGAGAAGCAAACACACTTGACCACAGATATAAAGTAAAATGCTAACTACTGGATTTATAAAGTGAGTTGCTAAAACTAATGATAAATACTTCAAGATTGCCATGTGTCCCTTTAAGTGCGATTTAATGAGCTTAGAGGTTTACTTACAGATCTTCATAAACTGTATAGTACAATTTAGCACTAAAATACTACCACAATAGATAATGATGCAGAGACCAATCCAACTGGAAAACTTGTCTTCTTATCTGTTTAAAGGGAGTACATCAGGCTTTTCAAAGGGGTCTAGGGGACCGACTTAAAATTGACAAATAATGATATTTTTTATTTTAAAGCGCCTAAACATAATGAATGATCCTAAAAATGACCCCTTAGTTACAAGGAAATTCATTCTCTACAGCAATACATGCTATCCTAGGTTACGCACCAGGGTTAATTACAGCATTTTATGCCCGATTCCGTCCTAGCTATATGGTGTATTCGAAGTTTAAACCTTAACAATATGGTTCCAACATCATATTTTGATGGATATAAGTGTTTTATCATGAATTGGAACATTTTTATAATTTAAGATATTTCTAGAAAAATCATGATGTACTCCCTTTAAAAGAGTCTAAACACCTGATTTAACAACAACAAAAATATGCAATTTACAGGATCATTCAAATGAGAGAAAAGCATTTTTTGAAAAGTTTTATCTGTAAATCTCTTTTTTATACAAATGTTGGACGCCATTTTGGATGATCAAAAATGTAAGAAAGGTACGTGTTCTGAGCACAATGCATATCGTGGACTATTTCGAGGCGTTTCTGATTAGCCAGGATCTTTCCTTGACCCGCGAGTCTTGACCTTGACATACAACTCTGTAACTGATGATACATTCAATTTTCATCTCAATATTTTAATCAGCTTAAGGGATATAAACCAGATACACAAATTGCATGACCTTGGACATGCAAGAACTAGGACATGCAACTTGAGAATGCATGACCTCGGTCATGCAACACGATAATGCATGAGCTTGGTTTAAACATATCTTATTTTTTAAAGTTGACAACATTTCAAAAATACATTGTACAGAACATATTAAAGGACTAGAGCGAAAGCAAAATGCTTATAACATTATTCTCCAAAGAGCTTAAATTCTCTCATTCTTACATCATAATTAAGAGAACCGAAACCGTAATGTATGCGTTTTGCTGACTGTCAAACTCGTTCAAGATGTTATTGTAACAAACCTGATGACAATCTGCAATTATCGGGAAAGAAATGCTGAAATGTGTCCATTTCTCAATAATCAAGGACAATAATGATGGACACATTGTTAAACACACTAACAAGATCCTATTAAAACAAACCTTCAAATCACATTTTGTGAAAATCTGAAGCTGTAAACAAGACAAGAGGTCAATGACCTTGAAGCTCTACTGATTGATTTTGATTTCAGGTAGTAGTCGCTACAGACTTGTTTTTTGAAAAATTATTTTTAGCTGTGGCGGCCATCTTGAATTTCTGGCCAACCTGAAATTTTGCTAGGATCAATTAGACATTAAGAGCAACATTCCTGTAAAGTTTCATGAAAATCCGCCAAGTAGTTTCAAAGGAGTAGTCGCTACAAGTTTTTACTATATAACTCTATGTAAACAAAGATGGCCGCTGGCAGCCATGTTTAACGTTGAATCAAAACAATTTTTGACAAGGACCAACATCATATCATGCTGATCATTTTAGAAAAAGTCCCATATCAATATCACTTATAGTTTTCAAGAAGTAGTCGCTACAAACTTGTATTTTGAAAAATTATTTTTAGCCGTGGCGGCCATCTTGAATTTCCGGCCGACCTGAAATTTTGCTAGGATCAATTAGACATCAAGAGCAACATTCCTGTGAAGTTTCATGAAAATCCGCGAAGTAGTTTCAAAGAAGTAGTCGCTAAAAGTTTTTACTATATAACTCTATGTAAACAAAGATGGCCGCTGGCAGCCATGTTTAACGTTGAATCAAAACAATTTTTGACAAGGACCAACATCATATCACGCTGATCGTTTTAGAAAAAGTCCCATATCAATATCACTTATAGTTTTCAAGAAGTAGTCGCTACAAACTTGTATTTTGAAAAATTATTTTTAGCCGTGGCGGCCATCTTGAATTTCTGGCCGACCTGAAATTTTGCTAGGATCAATTAGACATCAAGAGCAACATTCCTGTGAAATTTCATGAAAATACGCCAAGTAGTTTCAAAGAAGTAGTCGCTAAAAGTTTTTACTATATAACTCTATGTAAACAAAGATGGCCGCTGGCAGCCATGTTTAACGTTGAATCAAAACAATTTTTGACAAGGACCAACATCATATCATGCTGATCGTTTTAGAAAAAGTCCCATATCAATATCACTTATAGTTGTCAAGAAGTAGTCGCTACAAACTTGTTTTTTAAAAACCTATTTTTAGATCTGGCGGCCATCTTGGATTTCACATCAACATGAATTTTTGCTAGGATCAACTAGACTTCATGGGCAACATTTCTGTAAAGTTTCATGAAAATCCATTCAGTAGTTTCAGAGGTGCAAAAAAAATTTTACGGACAGACGGACGACGGATGCCGCACCACGGCATAAGCTCTGCTGATCTCTGATCAGTAGAGCTAAAAAAGCTTACAGCCGATAGCAAAAGACACACATTCATATAAATGTCAATATCAATATCACTTAAAACTCTACTTTGTCCAATGAATGTAGAATTAATCTGATTGGTCGATCATACCAGTCAAGTATCAATGTTAAGGAACCAGCCAAATCAGTATACCAGCCAAAGCTATATGATTGTAAGAGCACAAACCAAATGTTTTGCTTGTATGAGAACCAGCCAAATGTATTTGATGATACTAAGAGAATCAGTGATATCCAGGGGCATAGCTAGACCTTTTTTGATATGCAGGCCCGACTATTTCTAGTGCGGTCTGGCATGCTTCCCCAGAAAATTTGAAAACGTAGGATGTCTCTGGTGCGTTTTAGATATAAATTTAAGCAAAATCACACTTCAAATTTCAACAAATTCATACACTACTATTTCATTGTTATATTTTTCAACCATGCATGTGAAAATTATGTGCAGGCCCGGGCCTTTTGGCCTAAAAGGTAGGTACGCTACTCAGATATCTCTGTTTCGATTGTAAAAGAACCTGAGCCAGTCTATTTGAGTAAGGAAACCAGCCAAATGTATTTGAACGAAAGAGAACAAGCCAAATCTATTGGACGATAAGAGAACCAGCCAAATATCCTGACTGTAAGAGAACCAGCCAAATATATATAATTATAAGAGAACTAGCCACACATATTTAACTGTACGAGAACCAGCCTATTTGATTTTAAAGAGAACCAGCCACATGTATTTGAGTGAAAGAGAACCAGCCAAATGTATCTGATTGAAAGAGAACCAGCCAAATATGTTTGTTAAGAGAACCAGCCAAATATGTTTGCTAAGAGAACCAGTCAAACATGTTGGATTGCAAGAGGAGATCAATTGTGTGTACCTTTGTATCCTCTTTCTTAGATAGAAGTAGATGGTACATGTATGTTCTGAAATCTTGTATCTCCTCGAGTGGACGCGTCATATCTGCAGGATCTCCCGAGAGGCTTATGCTTTTTTTATATGCATATATTGATTTGGCAGAAAACATTCTGAGGGTGTATTTTGACAATCAGATTTACAGTAGGCATATACAAAATCATAGTTCAGTTCCATCAAAACCACATCTCTCTAGGAGGGACTTGAAATAAAATCATTTGCGTTGATGTGATGACTGCCACATTAATTGGTATTGTTGTAATCCAGAGATACCTAATCAAACAAATCCATCCATTTTACCATTAAACCATTCTGTCAACAAGATTGTTTAAGATCTCTTATGTGCACAATTAAACAATGAATTAAGTGACACTATCATCATACTCATTCAGAATGCTGGGAAAAAATAAATAAATAAAAATACAACACATCAAGTGCCACTACACCCTAGGAAGCCATGAATTTAAGAATCCTTTAGATAAGGATTGTAAATACTGATTAATGTGCATTTGCTACTGACATTTGTCTGTTTGTATGTTTTATGTCATTTTCAACACATGTAAGGTTATATATGACGGTCAATTTTTTTTTGTGATGGAGGCAGACCACCCATCTTTCCTGGGTAGAACCAGTACGGTACATCTCCCGCCATCCGTAAATTTAAATTTAGATCTTTAAATTTAGACCATTTCATTTATGTTACAAATGGGTGTTTTGGAGAAATGACTGATGAGCAGCCAGACATTGTAAAGCATGATCAGGCTGATCTGGGTTTACAATGGACGCAAAGGTTATTTTAGTAGCTCTTAGCAGGCTATGGGTTAATCCCCTTCATTCTCATGGGAGTAGCTACAAATAACCCTATATTCTCATGGGAGTAGCTACAAATAACCCTATAATACTACTCAAAGTTAAATTTGCTAACCAAACCTTTTTTGCCTTTTTTTGAACCCAGATGAAGGATATTTATTTTGTATTGTGACATACAAAAATACACAAGAAATAAAAAATGACTTATAATAATCACATTTTCGTGTAACACAAAATTATTTGTTGAGTTTTATGCTCCTGGTAAAAGCAGAATCCATAAAATGTCGAGTCAAATTGAAATCTTGGTGCGAAGTTTGAGTAGATACATGTTGGTAGGCTGTAAATATTCATTTCATATCTACCTGAAAGGCAAATTTATCTTAACTATCTTCAAAAAGTTACCCTTGCCTGCACGTAATGCATGCAATGCACCTATTAAATGCGTTATCTGTATGAACCTGGTATGTTTTTCTTTCATAATGTACTCACTTAAAATAGCTTACATTCATATACTTAAAGGGACACTTGGCAATCTTGGAAGTGTTTTTTTTTTAATGTTAGTTTTTCTGTATAACTTGCATATTCACAAGTCATTTTTATTAATCATTCAAATGGTTTATAGGAAACTGTTTTTGCATATTAGTAATTGTCGATTATATTGCACCAATATTTTCTGTGTTTACTTATGATGGAATAACCAAGCCAAATTGAAAATAAATCCACATTACCTCTTAATTGATATGCATTTAGCAAGTTTAAGTCAAAATGAAACTGGATTATTAATAAATCCTGGTGCTAACTGTAATACTTCCAGGTATGAAACCACTAATTATTTCCCCATTGACACCAATTTTAAAAAGTCACATATTAATGACCTGCTGCAACTTCAACTCAATTATGGATAAACAATCCATAAACAATAGAATATACCTGAGTAAGCAAGCACACACAATTATAGTCCAGACTTTACCCTGCCCTTGTGGGTGCCAGAACTATAAACCATAGGAATACACACAGACTTCAACGTATAATATGGTGTGTGTCCCTGCCAAAATGATGACATTGCTAAATAATACCAGTCAAGCTCAGTGTCACAAAAAAAGATATTTCAAAATACTGCCCTATTGTTGCAGAAATAATACTAATTGACTACACCCATACATCTGATAACTTATATACAGAGGAAAAAAAGGATTATATTGCCTGTTCTGAATGACAGATGATCAATTTAACTCTGAACTCTGTATTATTTCAATGCCAAGCTATTAAGTATTGGTTATTTCATATTTTTATACGGGGATTTGTGGGGTGGGGGTTGGACTTGATGGGGTGGGGGTAACAAAAACGCTAATCCATATACAAACTTTTCGTTCAGTGTACTAAAAGATTTGGGATAATTTCTTTTTTATGATCAATTAATAATCAATCAAATTTGAAGTGACATGTATATAACAATTTATGTGTTTTAAAACTGGAATAACATATCCCTTAAATGAGAAAAAATGTGTAAAGCCCCAAACCCCAGCATGCCCACAACACCCAAAGTCGACCCTGAATAATTAATTACCAAATTCCAGATCATTAATTCTTAGTGTTTTAATTATATAGAAATTAGTTTCTTTAATATTACAATTAATTACACCTTACAGGGGTGTAGCATCGCATACTCCCTTACTCCCGGAGTATTATACAGGGGTGTAGCATCGCATACTCCCTTACTCCCAGAGTATTATACAGGGGTGTAGCATCGCATACTCCCTTACTCCCGGAGTATTATACAGGGGTGTAGCATCGCATACTCCCTTACTCCCGGAGTATTATACAGGGGTGTAGCATCGCATACTCCCTTACTCCCGGAGTATTATACAGGGGTGTAGCATCGCATACTCCCTTACTCCCGGAGTATTATACAGGGGTGTAGCATCGCATACTCCCTTACTCCCGGAGTATTATACAGGGGTGTAGCATCGCATACTCCCTTACTCCCGGAGTATTATACAGGGGTGTAGCATCGCATACTCCCTTACTCCCAGAGTATTATACAGGGGTGTAGCATCGCATACTCCCTTACTCCCGGAGTATTATACAGGGGTGTAGCATCGCATACTCCCTTACTCCCGGAGTATTATACAGGGGTGTAGCATCGCATACTCCCTTACTCCCGGAGTATTATACAGGGGTGTAGCATCGCATACTCCCTTACTCCCAGAGTATTATACAGGGGTGTAGCATCGCATACTCCCTTACTCCCGGAGTATTATACAGGGGTGTAGCATCGCATACTCATTACTCCCGGAGTATTATAAACCCTTGGAAAAATAACCCTAAAAAGTTTAAAAATATATTAAAAATCAGAGGGAGGGAGTGGGTAATGATGAAAAATTACCATTTTTTTGCGAGCCTAAAATGCCTACATTCCTGACAAATATCGCTTGTACGAGCACCATTTTGGTTCAAAGACGAACAAATATATCAGGGGAGGCCCCCGAACTTGAATTGTGAATAGGGACACCTACTCTCAAACCCTCGAACATGTATTAGGAGTATGTTGAAAACAGGCCACGCTACGCCCCTGCCTTAGATTGTACAGTAAAACAAAAACTTACCTTCTATGTACCTTTTCCTATATATCCATCTCCAATGAAAAGCCTGTCACAAAACCACAGTCTCACATCCTGCCATAAACATGGGGGGGGAATATATTTATATACCACAGCAACATTCTAAGTGCATAAATATATTTATAGCCATAAAAATATTAAATACCAGTCACATGTGTCCTAGCTTTTATGTGTCACCCAGTGCTACCTTGTGTAGCATAATAATTAATACACATACAATTATAAATATGCATTCACAGATAATAATTACAATCAGAGACGCAGTTATTACGTCTCTCTCGCGATAGATTAAAATCTCCAATAGTAGGTCAACCTCGGATGTCCACAGTAAATCACACAAAACCTCTCAAAAACTTTGTCAAAGAATTCACACTTCACCGACTTTTGGCAAACAGTTTATTTATTATTACAAAAGAAAAAATACAAGTCACTTGTACACTATCAAACTTGTTAAACTGTTAAAAAAACATCAACATGTATCCTTTTACCTTTATAAATGAATCGTACAAAATATCATATCATTGCATGTTACATAACTTCTTATCTTTCCTAAACAAACATGACATTGAAGAAAATAAGGCCAAGAGAACACATAAATGATTATATATTAACACAGAATGTTTTCACTTTTTAATCTTTTGAATTGGTGGGGTTTATGGTGCACCAAAACAAAAAAGGTTATATGGTGCCAGCAGGCATATATATTCCAGACCCACTGTCCATTTACATCTAGATAAAAATATGCAGAATGGGCTAAGGTTCCGGCAGAACTGCAGATTTGCTGCAAATTCTGTTGTGAACACTCCATTTCTTGCTGGTGCCGTGACGATCATTGTTTCCTGCCACCACTTAAGTAGCACCTGAAACAATACAGGTATCATGATGACAAAGACCTTAATGAACATAACAAAAATGAGAAAATTAACCTGAATTTGCTGGATAAGGGAGCTTTTTAATCTGTATAAGGATAATAGCTTGTGTTTTTTCTGTACGTTAAAGGGACACACGGCAATCTTGAAGTGTTTGACGTGTGTGTGTGTGTGTAGTTCTAAGGTTTATAGTTCCTCCGCCAACATACTCAATGAGCCTTACGGCTCACCGGGATGGGTACAATCTGGACTTTGAAGTGTTTGACAAGGTTGTCTTGGTTTATATATCAGTATCATTTTTACTTTTACCTTGGTTACATTTAAATAAATCAAATTTTAAACATTCACTATTTCGTCTTATTATACTATAAGTTTTAATATATTATTGGTGCAATTGGTGCAATAATATTAAAGATTAATAATATGCAAAAAGAAATTGTTTAATACTATTTTTATAATTAATATTAATGATTGACCAAATGCAAGTTATGCAGAAAAACTAGTGAGACGCCGCGAGTTTTTAAAAAAATAAAGATTGCCGCATGTCCGTTTAACTCTAAGACTCGGGTATTTACCATCTATGGTAGGTACAGAATAAGAACTGAAATGGGATTTTTGGTCCCATTAATACAGCATAATAGGTTACATTGGGAGAGCCACCTCAGAGAAGATGAAGTTTCCATCACCCATGTCTCTCTGCCAGGTATCAAACGTCGGGCAGACTTTGGTGTACAACAAGGCCTTATCCATTGAGCTATACTTCTCATAACTAACGTACTTCCCCTAATAGTAGTGCCCGGGGGCTTTGCAAAATGCCATTGAATTTTTCATTTATTTTAATTTTTTTATTAGATTTCTATTGTTTTTTGTTTTTTTTTTGTTTTTTTTACAAAATGGGTAACGTGAAAAAACAACTTGCACTGAGTTATTCAATTAATTATTAATACCGATTTGAAAAATATGAGAAAAACTGAGAAAAATATGAGATACTGTTAGACTTAAAAAAAGAAAATCAATATTGCCATGTATCCCTTTAAAGGATTGTTCTTTTTCTATTAAGTAAACTGTTAGGTAAGTGTGGCCTCATTTTTCAAGTCGTGTGTAAAGAACACTCCTATAAGCACTTCATCCTACATCTGATAAGATGATATACCCTTTCAGAGAAAATACTATGTCACTGTATTTGCTTTATGGCAAAGATATCAATCTTATTTCAAATGGATTTCTTACCATCAAATTTTATTATTGGAGTATTATAAATTGCGTTTTTTACGAGGGTATTAATGTGTGCAAAGATATTAATAATGGGTCTCTTTAAATAACCCGCTACATATATATAATGGACTGTTCTTTCTTTGAATTAAGACCATTCCATTTATGTGACAAAGGGATGTTTACGAAAAATGACTGATCAGCAGACTTATAAACCCTTATCAGCCTGCGAGTTACTTGCAGGCTGATCTTTGTTTGCAATGGATGCAAAGGCTTTTAGAGTCGTGCTTAACGGGCAGGTTAAGGGTTAAAATGGTTGGTTTAAAGAAATTAATCTTTTAATGAAGTTCTGGGGTGATAAGACTACACTAATACTTAGCTGTCGCTAATACTTAGCTGTCATCTCCAGAGTGATTTGTGGATTCGTAGTTAATGTAAAATTAATAAAGTTTATACTTAAAGCTACATTCACTATATTTTAAATTGCATGTCACTTTATAGGCAGGTCTTTTTTTTTATTTTCATGTTCACCAGCTCACCACAAAATCGAGTATTTAAGCGTTCAAATTTAATGCAGGACATCAACCGAAGCATTGTGGTGTAGTGGTTATAGCGTCTGCCTTGCATTCGGGAGGTCGTGGGTTCGAGTCCCCTGACCGCGTCATATCAAAGACTTTAAAGATGGAGTAGTCACTTGTAACCCTTGCCTGACTGATTGACCAGTGTCAGAATAATGTGACTGGGTGGGTTGGGGGTATCATGTCTACTACGGCGCGGTATTCCAGTGTGGCAGCACTATACAGAAACCATTGAGTTCGCTGCTTCAAGTAGACATATCATCACATCACACAACAACACACAGATAAAAGTCCAGACATTGTGCCTATAATCGTCGGGTAGGACGCCTGTCGTAGGTTGAGGGACTATAATCCTTAGAAATACACACACACGCAGGACATCATTTACCTTATAGACATCGAGCAGTGCACATCGTATTTCTACACAGATAGCACTATGATTTAAAGAAAAAATGTCTGCCTCTTTCGGACTCAACCACTCATCTACAGGGGCTTTTTGAAAACATGGTATATTTAGTACCATATATTATCATGCAAATAACCATATCTGGACTCCCCTCAAGATGTAGTAGAACATCTATAATGTCGCGCATGTAAACTAACCCTTTACCCGCTAAGCATGACTATAATAGCCTTTGCGTCCATTGTAAACCCAGATCAGCCTGCGAGTAACTCGCAGCCTGATCAGGATTTACAATGTCTGGTTGCTGATCAGTCATTTTCTCCAAAACACCCTTTTGTCAATAGATGGAACGGCCTTAATTCAAAGAAAGAACAGTCCATTATATATATTTAGTGGGTTAAGGGTTAACCTTGCATGGTATAATACATATATAATCCTCAAAATAATTTAAGGACCATGTTTACATTAATTTTGTGTGATTTTTTAAAGTGCTATAATTGAACAATTTACTGTGTTTTTGCAGTTTTTAAGTTTAGTTGTATTCTTTTACAATTGTTAGATTACACGCATGTAATAACTTTTCATATGAATATGAAATCCATAATAGTAAAGATTAAGTAATTATTACTGTTCTATTTTGTGGTCCTTAAATTGTTTTGAGCAGTATATTATCAATTTAACTTAAAGGGACACATGGCAATCTGGAGTTTTATCTCAGGCATTAAAATTAGTACAGCAATTTATTAAATCCTGTATCATTTTGACTTTAAAACTGTTTGCATATAATTAAATAAAAATTTGAGAATTCTTTTTCCTTCATTATTCCAGACATTTTTAAAATATATTATTAGTGCAATATTATCAGAAGTCAATAATATGTAAAAACAATTTGCTTTAAACTATTCTAACAATTAATATACAATTATGGACTTTTCAGCTATTATACATGATGTGATATGCACCAAAAAAATCATTATTGACCGAGGCGATAGCCGAGGTCAATAATGATTTTTTGGTGCATATCAACATCATGTATAACAGCTGAAAAGTCCATAACTGTTTTATTATATAACCCTCAATTTACAATTATATAAAACAGGTCAATATCAAAAAAACAATTATATAAAACAGGTCAATATCAAAAAAACAGGTCAATATCAAAAAAACAGGTCAATATCGCTAGATATTTTTTCTAAAAAATTACTTTTTAGCCAATGAAAACGCGTCTATTTATAGGTTATATAATAATATTAATGATTGAACAAATTCAAGTTAAGAGAAAAACTAACGGGACGCCGTGAGTTTTTAAAAAAAATAAAGACTGCCGTGTGTCCCTTTAAGGTTTCCATCTGAAAACGATTTTGATCTCCATTTTTTATTTCGCAGTTAAGTTTGTGCTCTAGTTATTACGTAATGATTATAATTATAGTATAAGAAATGCTACAAAGTATCAAAAAAAACTCCATGGTGTAATGGTAATACCTTTAGAGGTATGAATATATTAAAGACAAATAAAAATGCAAAGTAAGGAATATTAGTCAGCCATCTTTGCAAAAATCCAAAATCGATGGGATATGGTCGTGATTTTTTCAACCAAATACATATTTAAGGCACGAGCAATGTCAACCATATAATACATGACAGTAATAGCACAGATAGTACTGACCTCACACAAAAATGCCATGCCTTTGAACAATAGAAGCACAATCAAATTCAACAGATTCCTGATCTGTTTTCGGACAAAATCATACATATTTGTACAATGAAATCTATTTTTAGCAATTTTAAGCAACCTTGATCCATGCTATGTGAACATAATATTAGAATAACATTTAAATGGCAGAAATAGTGTGTTTTATTTTCGAAAAGTTTGGTACAGTTATTTTACTCGAAGTTGTTTTGTTTTTTATGTAAAATAAATTGGTCCATAGAACAGTCCATTTATCCAGTCAGTGCAGACGAGACATCATTTCTGAATCTGACACAGAGCTGTGTATGCAAATTTTGACAAGAAAAAATAAAAATAATGTATTTTAAAGCAATTTTATTGATTTGTTAGTATTGCAATCATTTTTTCGTGCGTGCCGCAGCTACATACCCTTTTTTCTGGCCATTAGAAGTAACACACATGTTGTTGTTGTTGCTTTTGCCTAAATTTCCGAGATCCCAATATGTGAAGTGTTAACTTAATACTCTACTAACTTGGAAAACCACAACTGTTTAATTATTTTGTCTGTTCAAAACACGATTTTCTTATTATAACATCATGTGTACTAAATAACACCAAGACCCATACACAATAGTATACTGATAAACATATGCATTGAATTAAAAATACACATATTTTAAAACATGAAACAATTAGGTATTGTTTTGTTCAGATATAATTTGATCAATTCATAAAGCACACCATATAAAGCAAGATGAGTATGCATTTTAATGTTTTTGTTGTTGTCTTTATAACAGTTCAGTTTTTGACAGGGGTGTCATTGCCGTTTATCAATGTGATTGAATCAAAACTAATAAAGAAGGGTGTGTGATACTGAAAAAAGGCAGTGATCCAAGTATAAAACAAGAAGAAACTGATGCAGGAGGAAACAAACATGTGTATTTATTTGCAAATTTTTATTATATAACAACAAAAATGTAGAAATATTTTAAAAAGTATAAAAAGTTAAATGGCAACAGTAAGCAATAGTAACTTGAGAACCACTGGTAATATCTGATCATGTGATCAAAACCGCGGGACATAAATTAGTCAATGGCTATGTACTCGGCAAACAAAACCACGTGACTGTCGATACATTGGAATTTGGAGGCACTCCACAGGGTATTTTTTTATCTCCCTTGGATTGGTACCCAGTCCAACAGTTACCAATCTATTGAGACCGGGCACCTGAAAAATCACGTGGTATCTGTTTATGTTGAACATGCCACTCACTGTTCAGTGGAAAAAGTTGGATTTGAGATGGTAAATAACAAAAGGATTTAAGGAAATATAACTTCAATCAATCGCTAATAGTGTGGTATAACACCAACAACGGCCCTTGCCAGTGTGTATCACGCCTAAATATATATGGGTTGTTGTCGTTGGACTCTACATGTGCAGACATGTGCACTCTACATGTGCACGCTGCCATCGACAGGGGGGCTCAATACAGGGAAATGATCAGGGGCGAACAGCTTTTACTTCATTCTTAAAAATTCTTTCATAAAGGATATAAAATGACATGGCTCCAAATTCAATACAGCAGTTTTAATACAGCAACACAATCTTATGGCAAGTCTTTTACCCCCAACATTTTTAATCACGTGCTCCTCCATATGTCACGTGCTCCTCCATATGCAGCATCAAAAACCAATACAATTATAGGCTGCACGCTCAAAGCGCGCCGCCAATAACTATGTAAATATATTTCAGGACACATATACAATTAAAGTTCATAAAAACGTTTTTACCATTTTTAAAGTATATAATAAAGAAGTAAATGAATCTATCAAGTGGTATGTCTACGCAACGGGGTCATGAATCAGTGTATGTCTACGCAACGAGGTCGTGAATCAGTGACCATATTTTCATGTGTGTTTTCTTCCGCAGGAACGCACATACGTCTCACAAGGATGGTGTTTCACATACATGTCACAAAGGCGGTGTTTCACATACATGTCACAAGGGCAGTGTTTTACATTGTGTCATGTGTCACAAAGGTAGTATTTCACATATGTGTCATGAAGGTGGTGTTTCACATGTCATATGTGTCACAAGGGCAGTGTTTTACATACCACAAGGGCGGTGTTTCACATACATGTACTGAAGGTGGTGTTTCACATACATGTCACAAGGGCGGTGTTTCACATACATGTCACAAGGGCGGTGTTTCACATACATGTCACAAGGGCAGTGTTTTACATTGTGTCATGTGTCACAAAGGTAGTGTTTCACATATGTGTCATGAAGGTGGTGTTTCACATGTCATATGTGTCACAAGGGCAGTGTTTTACATACCACAAGGGCGGTGTTTCACATACATGTACTGAAGGTGGTGTTTCACATACATGTCACAAGGGCTGTGTTTCACATACATGTCACAAGGGCGGTGTTTCACATACATGTCACAAGGGCAGTGTTTTACATTGTGTCATGTGTCACAAAGGTAGTGTTTCACATATGTGTCATGAAGGTGGTGTTTCACATGTCATATGTGTCACAAGGGCAGTGTTTTACATACCACAAGGGTGGTGTTTCACATACATGTACTGAAGGTGGTGTTTCACATAGGTGTCACAAGGATGGTATTTCACATATGTTTCACAAGGGCGGTGTTTTACATTGTGTCATGTGTCATGAAGGAAGTGTTTCACATATGTGTCATGAAGGTGGTGTTTCACATGTCATATGTGTCACAAGGGCAGTGTTTTATATACAACAAGGGTGGTGTTTCACATACATGTACTGAAGATGGTGTTTCACATACGTCTCACAAGGGTGGTGTTTCACATACATGTCACAAGGGCGGTGTTTCACATACATGTCACAAGGGTGGTGTTTTATATTGTGTCATGTGTCACAAAGGTAGTGTTTCACGTATGTGTCATGAAGGTGGTGTTTCACATGTCATATGTGTCACAAGGGCAGTGTTTTACATACCACAAGGGTGGTGTTTCACATACATGTCACAAGGGCGGTGTTTCACATACATGTCACAAGGGCGGTGTTTTATATTGTGTCATGTGTCACAAAGGTAGTGTTTCACGTATGTGTCATGACGGTGGTGTTTCACATGGCATATGTGTCACAAGGGCAGTGTTTTACATACCACAAGTGTGGTGTTTCACATACATGTACTGAAGGTGATGTTTCACATAGGTGTCACAAGGATGGTATTTCACATGTTTCACAAGGGCGGTGTTTTACATTGTGTCATGTGTCATGAAGGAAGTGTTTCACATATGTGTCATGAAGGTGGTGTTTCACATGTCATATGTGTCACAAGGGCAGTGTTTTACATACAACAAGGGTGGTGTTTTACATATGTGTCATGAAGGTGGTGTTTCACATGTCATATGTGTCACAAGGGCAGTGTTTTACATACAACAAGGGTGGTGTTTTACATATGTGTCATGAAGGTGGTGTTTCACATGTCATATGTGTCACAAGGGCAGTGTTTTACATACAACAAGGGTGGTGTTTTACATACATGTCCTGAAGGTGGTGTTTCACATATGTGTCATGAAGGTGGTGTTTCACATGTCATATGTGTCACAAGGGCAGTGTTTTACATACAACAAGGGTGGTGTTTTACATATGTGTCATGAAGGTGGTGTTTCACATGTCATATGTGTCACAAGGGCAGTGTTTTACATACAAGGGTGGTGTTTTACATACGTGTACTGAAGGTGGTGTTTCACATACGTCTCACAAGGGCGGTGTTTCACATACATGTCATAAGGGTGGTGTTTTACATTGTGTCATGTGTCACAAAGGTAGTGTTTCACATATGTGTCATGAAGGTGGTGTTTCACATGGCATATGTGTCACAAGGGCAGTGTTTTACATACCACAAGTGTGGTGTTTCACATACGTGTACTGAAGGTGGTGTTTCACATAGGTGTCACAAGGATGGTGTTTCACATACATGTCACAAGGGCGGTGTTTTACATTGTGTCATGTGTCATGAAGGAAGTGTTTCACATATGTGTCATGACGGTGGTGTTTCACATGGCATATGTGTCACAAGGGCAGTGTTTTACATACCACAAGTGTGGTGTTTCACATACGTGTACTGAAGGTGGTGTTTCACATAGGTGTCACAAGGATAGTGTTTCACATGTTTCACAAGGGCAGTATTTCACAAAAATGTCAAAAGGATAGTGTTTTACATATGTGTCACAAGGATGGGGTTTCAAATACATGTCACTAGGATGGTGTTCCAGGTGTCACAAGGACTATATTTCACATACGTGTCCATTTGAAGGTGGTGTTTCACATATGCGTCACAGGGGCAGTGTTTCACAAACATGTCACGAGGATGGTGTTTCACATATGTGTCACAAGGGTGGTGTTTCACATACATATCACAAGGATGGTGTTTCACATATGTGTCACAAGGATGGTGTTTCACATATGTGTCACAAGGATGGTGTTTCACATATGTGTCACAAGGGCAGTGTCTCACATATGTGTCACAAGTGCAGTGTTTAACAAATGTCACAAAAATGGTGTTTTAAATGTGTCACAAGGACCATGTTTCACATACATGTCACAAGGACGGAGTTATATGTGTCACAGTTAAGTGCAGTGTCTAACATATATATGTCACAAAGATGATGTTTAACATATGTGTCACAAAAACGGTGTTTCACATACATGTCACAAGGGGTGTTTCTTATGTGTCACAAATTCAATGTTTCACATACGTATCACAAAGGCGGTGTTTCACACGTGTCAAAAGGGAGATATTTCACATACTTGTCACAAGGGCTGTTTCTGATTTGTCACGAGCAGGGGCATAGCTGTGCCTAAATCAGTGTGTAGGCACAAGGTCTGGGGGGGATTTTTTTTTTTTAGAAGAAGCCAAATCCTGCATTCTGACGGTATTTTAAGCAGCAAACAATATGTTTTTAAACCGTGATTTCAAGCTTTTTTAATCTGCGATTTCGCAACAAAAACATTGGAACAGAACAAAATAACATATAATATATATTAATATGAATACTTGCTTTTTGAAAATCTTTCAAAATTTTGCACAATTGTTGTGTGTTTGGTTCCGAAAAATTGCGAGCGAAATCAGTTTGACTTTTATTTTCTGAAAAGACGAGTAAAAATGTATATGAGCTGACTATATCCTCCACCCAATACCCCACTCAGTTTTTATTGCAATTTTGGCATTTTTATATTTTTGATTTCTTGGGACAATGTGTAGGCACGTGCCTACAGTGCCTACAGGCAGCTATGCCACTGACGAGTGCAGTGTTTCACATGTCACAAGGGTGGTGTTTCACACGCATGTCACAAGGGTGGTGTTTCACATTTTGAGTTGCAAGGGCAATGTTTCACATATGTGTCACAAAGACGGTGTTATATATGTGTTTGGTGTACTCAACCCTTTTTCTCCTGCTCAGTCTGTAACGTATATTTTACATATTCTCAGACACACAGATAGCGTGACCTGTCAGTAACGTACTGTCTGTATATTTCATCATTCGTGTCATTACACAATCAAACGTGGTAATCGAATAGGTGTAATTAACTCACCTCGGAACGCAGCCAATGAGAAGCCAAATGTCTGATTAGGTTTTGATTGGAAATGATGATATTTCTGTGTTCACAGACACTGGGAAGGTAAACATGCCTTTGATTCTAGATGTACCAATCTAATATAATGTCTCTATTCTAAAGATGGGTAATTATTGTGAGGGAAAAAGCATATTGTTGGAACGCAACTACATATAAGTCCATATCCCACCATCAGCAGGCACATTTTACAACAGATGTACACCATTTTAAACCTACTGACAACAAGGTATAAAATTAATATAAAAACTTACATATTTTGATAATCCAGACTTTATAGGCACAATATAAACGACTTTAACCAGCCAGGCCAAACCCGGCCCAAACTGGAGCGCTGAATTAAGACTTACCAACTCATAATTTATTTTATGCATATTCAATCATGGGTATTTTAAGAACCTGTGAATAAATCTATACATTATCATATGACCTAAACACATGGAAAGAGTTTTGATAAACAGTTTGGTAATTTGGCTGTTAATTGGCAGGTTAGTTTCTTTAACTTAAGGTATGTATTTGATCAGCTTGAATTCTATGTAAAATATTCATAAGCAAGTACCCGGAAACCTAAGAATAATAGAGGGGCGGGTACCCTGTTACAGTCCCAGCTCTAGTTGCAGAAATATATGAATCGTGATACCAAATCACGTCATTTGTATATCCTATCATGTGTGTTAAATGAAAATGATTCTGCAGTCTTGTCTCATTTATTTGATGCCTTGGTTCTTTTTTTACAGACGTTTATAGATGCACCCTAGACGGTCTCGCCGTTCGTAGACGTGTATTTTATGCACTATCTGCAGTCATACTTTTGTTAATTTTTACACCGTAATTTAAATGCGTTTATTCGAGGAACTCATGAAATCCTGACGGCGCTTTTCTACATAGTCTTAATACTAATTATACCAAACGTATAAAACAATTTGTTTTTGCATATTACTGACTGTTGATTATGTGTGTGTGTGCAGTTCTAAGGTTTATAGTCCCTCCGCCAACATACTCAATGAGCCTTAGGGTGCACTGAGATGGGTACAACAAAGTCTGGATTTGACTGTTGATTATATTGCGCTTATATTATATATCTAAATATATGGCAGAATAAGAAGAAAATATAATTTTATTTAATTGTATAAAAGCAGTTTAACGTCAAAATGATACTAGATTAATAAATCAAGTCGCTAATTTGAATGCTTAATAAACTCTTAAAGATTGCCCTGTGTTCCTTTAATAAAAGAAACCGGTTAACCAGTATTGTAATTATGACATTTACAACATGGTCAGCAAACGTGTTTAACAAATTTGCCACCTTTTAATGACCAATATCAAATTTCATTATGGTTAACCCCACAGCAATCAGACTGTTCTCACCAATATTAATGCAGTAATCTGTCTTTTGTAATTGTCATCTGCAGGACAATATTAACAAATAGGAAATAAACAAATCAGTAGGGAAATAAAAGTTCCAATTATCGGTGATAAAATGGTACTTCCAGAATTTTATTGTATATAAAATAAGAAATATAGAATTACCTAAGGATTCTTAGGTTCTAGATACATTATTACAGACAGATTATGCTAGGTTGTTGCTTTTGAATGTCTCCCAGACGCTCCATAATTATAATGCATATGGTAATGAAAACAAGTTTCAGGTTTGTTGAATAAAATCTGTAGGAGATTAAGTTAAATTTTTCTCAATTTTAATGACAAAGAGCAATAACTCTAGCATCATTCAACCAAAATCTTCTTACAATGTGCACATGTACTCATTATAATGACCTATCTACCAAGCTTCATCAAGATTGGATACAAACTATAGCTAGATGTTATCCAGAAACGAATAATATCTTTAATTTCAACCAACATAGGGTCAAACCCAGTACGTTCGGACAGCCTGGTATGATCCGACGCTTGATTACACTCACAACACTGTTTTAGAGTACTTCCCGGTATAATCATGTATGATGACATAATTTTATCCATTAAATATTGATGTTCTTAGCTTTGAGTTTGTTATTATTATGCAAAGTGTAACACACTTTTTGATTTGTCAAATAATGCATACGTCATCAAAACCTGTTTTGGCGCCATTTACAAACATTTCATATAGTAGCATCTTGTTAACTGCACCAGCAAAGCTGCGATATTACTCGATCTTGTTGGACATACTTCTCTGAAATTTATGTCCATTTGAACAATTAAGTTACGTAGTTGATGATTAAAATATGAAAATATATATTTGTTTATGGTTGGGTTCATTTATTTGACAAAATGAAAGTGTCCGACTGTACCATACCAGGGGTAAAATAGTGGATGGTACAATCGGATACCTAATTAATACGCTCAATTCAAACTGGTACTTTTAAATGAATCATGTGCTGATCTAGACAAGGGTACTATGCTAGAAGTATCACCCTTTCTTAAGCACCTTCCAAAACAATCAACATTTATTTAATTTTATAAATTATTATAGAATCTGAATCAATCAATTTGAAACCATCGCCACACTTCCAGCCCCAGGAAAATGGAGGCAAATGATGGGTTGGAGCGTGTTTTTCTATGTTTGTATGTATGCATGTTCTTTAATAGTAGTTGTGAAATATGGCTCCATACCATCTTTTACCTTGTATAGTGATTTTTTTTAAAAATCCTTTTACGATTTTCGAAACATTCGGCAGATGTCCAAATGTACCATCATGGGTGTCTGAATGTACCGATATGAGCCTGAATATACCGGTATGAGTCCGGCTGTACCAGAGATGTGATGACACAAGATGCAAATGTTTTAATAAGAGTTAAATGGAATGATTAATTTTGTTTTCATTAGAAAACGATCCGCATATGACCCTTCATTATGGATTATTTCATAAAGCTTCCGGCGCACGGATTTGTGTCAAAACAAGTGCCTGAATAAGAAGGTGTCCGAACATACTGGGTTTGACCCTAGTTCATGTTGCTTTTAAACTGGAAACTTAAGTTTGTGTTGCAAATTTAGGCCCTACTGCAAAAATAGCTGCAAGCTCTCAAATTTACTAACATTATTTCTGTACAACCCCTTAACATTCATTATAACCTGTATTAAGAGCCTTAATTAAACAATCTCTCGATGAAAGGAAACAGGATTCCATAAAGTCTATATTAAGATTGTTTATAATTGTACCATGTTTATAGACTTTACCCTAAATGGTATAATATGTAGGAGTCACATTAGCTTGATCAGTGGCTTTGAATTCCTGACGTCTGTTTGACAGGGATGAAAACCAGTCAGTACCAAGTATCAGACGCTATGCTTCGAGCAGGTAAAAGCATTAAAGAAGTTGATTCGATAGTATACAATTATCTACTTCTGTTGAGGTCAACAGTCTGCGAAATAACTTTTGGACTTGGTTGTCCGAAGGGCAACCATTTCATCCAAATTTGGTTGCCCGAAATGTTTCTTTTCAAAACTGAAGGCTTTATCTAATGCTATATGTAAACAAAGCAATACATGATGTCTTCACAATGGTTTATTCACTCTTTTGCCAAGAAGAAACAACATTTCTGTCTATTTTGGCTTCATAACGCTTACTTGACTCTTGTTGTTTGGACTCTTTCACTGGTTTACCAGGAATAGCACCCTTCACGTACCGCTACATTGACATTTTGTGACAACCGGAAACACATATTTTACTGACGCATGCGCTAAATTAGCATATTTATGATGTTTATTTTATTTTCATTGGATGGAATAATTCACAAACCGTTTATGAATAATTGCTTTATACCAATACAATCGGAAATGCCCGTCGGATTCCGTCACTAAATTGGACATTTACATTTACCGAGCATGGAAATTGACGAGGAGTTCCGATCGTACGAAATAAAAGAATTCGGCAAAATCCGATGGAAAATGAGGTTGTGGCGTGTTGTGACCTTCTCTAGAGGGATACAATTAATTGATCAATTTCTCGTAGCATTTATACCGGTGTCAATGTAATTTTCTCAACGTCAATGAAAAAGCCAAAATCGTGTTTTGAACAAATAATTTAGCAGAAATTCAGAAATTTTGATTGTCCCATTTTTGCAGACTGGGTCATTTAATGGTTAAAACTATTCATCCAGTGGAGTGGCTATTGACCTGAAGCAGTAAACTAGTCATTCCTGAGTATGAATAGTTTTTAACTATTACTGAAACAGAAGTAGATAGTTGTTTTATTATAGTGAATCGTATAAACTCCATTTAAGTTTGCTTACGTTTTGCTTACAAATGTTTTCATGTATGAAGTCAGGTCATGGAAAAGCGTAACGTCATTCTCAGACTATTGACCTGCAAAACCAGATTTAACCTAGGAAAGGTTCTAAAGTTCATACAAATGACTTACACGTGACTGCCTTTCAGCCAATGAAAACAAACATAGTTAAAATGATATATAATAATAAGAGTTAGTTCACAGTTCCCAGATTAATTGCTATGCACCCTTCCTGTCTCACTGGGGCGACTCTTAATAACTTGGATGAACTGTTAAACAACAATTCATTTATATACAGCTAGTGCGTTGACACACCTTGAAATGGAATGTGAGATAATGGGGTTACTTAAATAATGAAGATGCCATAAAGTGGCTCATTTTATATTGATTTCAGTATCTGTCATTTCATAAATGTCTTATGTAATTACATGCTAGGGAACTTATTTCCTGCACCAAATATTGACCTTCTCTATTAATTTCAGTATCTGTCATTTCATAAATATCTAATTATGTAATTACATGCTAGGGTATTTATTTCAGCACCAAATACTGACCTTTTCTATTCTAACATTGGCAGATGCAACACCAAGCCATCTAGAAACAAACCTAAACAGGACTTCCCTCATTTAGGAATTAAGATCACCTATCATCATAATGAAAGATGTGAATGTTTACCAAGCTTTCTACAGTGTTTATTCACTCTTCTCACTGATGTATTGGGCTATAGTAACTGTTAATTATGAGAGTAAATGAAAAAATGTTATCTAAAAGCAATCATGTTAGTATTACTAAGCCATATATTTACTCTGATTGTTGACTACCAGTTCATAACCTCAATAAATACTAGAAGTTAAGGTCATCAATTGTTATTTCATAATTTTTATAGAACCCTATAACTACATTGGTTGTTTATAACAAACTGCTTTTTGGCACACATTTATTTACATTCATGTATCCATATAAATAAAGTGCATGGTCCACTTCAGTGAACATTCGAGTATTAAAGTGATTTTGTTGGCTCCCATTTTCCAGGCTTCGAATTTAAACCCAATTGGCTACCGTAATTCCGTTATATCCTTGGGAGAATTGCTTTCAAATATGTTTGTCATGATTATTGAACTGTTGTGAAAGGGCACAGTTACCAGAGGCAGATATACAATTCTGATTAATTGGTCTGTGTCTGTTGGTGGGGAGGGGTGTGGGGTGGGGAGCAGAAGAGCAGGAGGGATTGGCAACTTGGAAAAACTAGTTCAACATAACACACATTTTTTACTAATTTAGTAAGTCCTCAAGTCAATTCATTTTCATAGTATTTCAGATTTTAGAGGGAATTTGGCAGCTGCCATGGCCCCTCCCCTTATTCCCCCCTTGATATGTGTAAAGTCGCATTCAGCGCTATATTTAGTAGAAGCAGACAGTAACCTTTTAATTTTGGATGGAAGCATGTCCAAGTATAGTAAATGGCAACTATTAATCTAATCACCCACTATTATTGTCATTATTTCAAACTGTTTTGCAAAGACCCAGTTGGGTTAATTGACTGTTTTACATACTATTAATAGAAAAGATAATAGTGACCCATTCACATTTTAACTGAGGCTTTCACCTTCAAGTTAACAAATTTAGGAGAATAAATCTGTCGTATTTTTACAGACTTGTGCTGCATATAGCCTGATAAAATGGGCTTCTATTAGATGCAGCTTTTAATATTCTGACATTTAATATTGCTGCATATTCTCATACTCTGCAAATAAATATCAAAGGACTGAAGGTCCTGAAAGTAGCAAAGATTGAACAGTGTCCATCTTCCTGATGAGGTTAAATTTTTTTTTTTTTTTTACCCCACCCACACCACCAAATATTGGCCGCGATTTTTCAAAAACGGCCGTGCAAAAGACGGCTGCACGGTTGGCTGCCTAGTAACTTCCCCTCTGGAAAATAACCGATAGTATGAATCAAATTTTGTACAATGTACAATAGTACGAATCTAATTGAGTACGAAGTACGAAATTTCGTAGGAGTTGTCGTTCTTGAATTCATTCTATTTTTAGAAGCATAATCACCTTGATAAATCTGCTAACATACCAAACAAAGGAAATTTGAAAAATCGATTTTAGCAATTTTACGGGAGTTTTTCACACAATTCCGTGGGGCCGGGAGGAGGGTTAGAATTCCATGAGATTTCATGTCACGCCCCATGAGGTATCACATGTATGCAATAACTACAATATTTACAAACATTTAGTTCCCAATTTGTTATCTGGGTCATGAGCGGCACATCCGACTCCATTCATGAAATATATCATACTGACGTCATTTCGATCGAGATATATATATATATGCGTGTATAATTGCGCATAGTATTTCAGTTCCTTTTTCGTAAAAGACACGTATATACTGTATACAATGACAATTATTCACAATCAGTAGATATATTATTCGGTATATATAACTTTCATGTCAGTCACCTTATGAAATTAAGTTATACTTGATGCAGTTAAAGGAACTACATTCTCGAAGTGCGTTAAGCACCCAATCCGATTTTTTTTTTTATTAATGCGCATAATATTTCGGTAAACCTACAAAAAAGACATGTTTATACTGTATACAATTACAATTATTTCATTATTTCACAATCAGTATAGTAATATATTACTTGGTATACATAACACTTATCAAATTAAGTTGTATTTGAAGCAGTTAAAGGGGACTACATTGCTTACAACGGTAAAGTGGCTCACCCTTTGCAAAACTCCCTGTTCAGAAATTACGCTATAGACATATATACACAATTCCATAGAGTCAGCCATGCTGACGCATGGCGACTCAAAAATGAATAAGAAATGTCACTGTAAGTGACAAATGCACCCCCACCCACCATCCCCCCTTTGACCTCTAAGTATGACCTTGATCGTGGAGGCACGCACCTGGATTTTGCGTGCGACACGTCATCTTGTCGTGGTGAGTACTTGTGCCAAGTTATTTGAAAATCCATCCATGAATGTCGAGTTTAATATTAACCAGACATGAAAGCACTTCTTTTTTAACTTTGACCTCTAAGTGTGACCTTGACCTTGGAGCCACGGACCTGTATTTTGTGCGAGACATGTCATCTTGTTGTGGTGTGCACTTGTGCCAAGTTATTTGAAAATCCATCCAGGAATGTCAGAGTTATTGACCGGACACAATTGTACAGACAGACTAATTGACGGACTGACGGTGCAACTACTATATGCCGCCCTTCGGGGGCAGCATAAAAAGAGAATAATGGTATATTTTAACATACTTAGGACTTGTGCGAGACTATAAGAATCTTTCATGGGTATCCAGTGAAGATAGGGAATTCCAACCCGAGGTATAAGTGTTTTTATCGGAACCGAGGCTCCAGACCTAGAACTGATCATCACTAAAAGTTTTGTCTAAATCCGGCCAGGTGTTCAGGAGAACTAGTCAGGACAAAGTCTGTGTATTAAAAGGGACATAACTCTGCCAAAATCATTCATCTGGAACACGGTGATGATAAGTACAACTAGGGCTGATGAGGTCATTGTCGTATCGGGTACTACAGAAGTTCTAAATTGTTTGAATTCCGCCAATGAGATATTTTTTGTCTGGGTACGTTTCTGTATATTTGGGGGCCGTTCTGGAATTCAACTATTTTCGGGTACGTTTCTGTATACATGAATGTACCCCAGGTATCTTTCTGTAATACTCGACAACAATGACCAATCAGCACAACTAGGCTTGGTACTGATCATCCCTGAAAAGGCCATTTTGTCTTAATGCGGCCAAAATATAGCACATTTCAGAAAATCAAGGGCCATAACTCCTGTGTAAATGGTCCAATCTGGTTGGTTTTCAAAACTTAGCTTTCATTGATATTAACAATCTGGTAAAGCTTAGTAAACATCAGATGAAAAATGAAGGCCCTATTGTCTTAACGAGGCAAAATATATTTTAACTAAATCAAGGGCCACGACTCCGTTGTTACTGGTCCGATCTGGCTGGTTTACAAACTTGTCTGAGCTTTCATTGATTATAGTAACAATCTGGTAAAGTTTGGTAAAGATCGGATGAAAAATGAAGGCCCTATCGTCTTAACGATGCAAAATACAGCATTTTTAACTAAATCAAGGGCCATAACTCCACTGTTACTGGTCCGATATGGCCGGTTTTCAAACTTGTCCTAGCTCACACCAATATTAACAATCTGGTAAAGTTTAATAAAGATCAGATGAAAAATGAAGGCCCTATCATCTTGAGGCAAAATATAACATTTTTTACTAAATCAAGGGACATAACTCTGCTGTTACTGGTCTGATCTGGCTGGTTTTCGAACTTACCCGAGCTTTCATTAATATTAACTATCTGGTAAAGCTTGGTAAAGATCAGATAAAATATGAAGGCCCTATCGTCTTAACAAGACAAAAGTTAACGACGGACGGACGACAGACGGTCGAATCGGCATCCCATAAACTCTGCTGGCAGAGCTAAAAATGACCTTTCACATCTAACTGTGACCTTGACCTTTGAGGCACTGACATGATTCTTGCACAAGACAACCTTCTTTGTGTGAAGTTTGACACAATTCCATTCAGTAGTTTCGGACTAAATTAAATGGCTGACACGAAAAAAATGTGACCTTCACCTTTGAGACACTGACATGATTCTTAAACGCGAAACACCTTCTCAATGTGATGAACATTTGTGTGAAGTTTGATACAACTCCCTTCAGTAGTTTTCAAGTAATGGCCGACACATGAATTTTTTACGATTTTTGACCTCTGACCTCCACCTGTGACCAAGACACGGACATCATTATTGTGCGTGACACATCTACTCAATGTGATGAACGGTTGTGTGAAATTTGACGCAACTCCCTTCAGTAGTTTTCAAGTATTTTAAAGGCCGAGACATGATTATTTTTACGATTTTTTGACATTTGACCTCCAACTGTGACCTTGACCTTTGAGCCACTGACACGATTCTTGCATGTGACGCAACTTCCTCCAGTAGTTTCCAAGTAATGGCTGAGACATGATTTTTTTCACGATTTTTTTACCTTTGACTTCCAAGTGTGACCTTGACCTGTGAGTCAAAGTCATGATTCTTGCACATGACACACCTTCTCATTGTGATGAACATTTGTGCGAAGATTGATGACATTCCTTTCAGTAGTTTCCAAGGAATGGCTGAGACACGATTTCAGATGGACGGATGCACAGACAGACGGACTCACGGATTACTATATGCCTCCCTGTGGGGGCATAATTTGATAATCCCATTACATTCAGTCACCGCTTTAAAGAACGTGTTTAGCAAATTATGATGACACATAAATGTTTTATCAGCATTTAAAATCGGGGTACTTATAGTGTCATTTGACTCTTCTCGTCTCAGTGGCACAGTCGGTAAAGCAGAATTGAATTGAATTGAATATGGGACTTTCCAGCTTCTACTGGTGGAGGAAGACCCCAGGTGCCCCTCCGGGCAATTTTCGTGCAAGGGCGGGCACAGGTACAGCAGAGCACCTATCCCTGTTATATAGCTAATCAGTGGGGGTTTTTTTGCTGTTTTTTTGCTGTTTTTATAGCCGAAATTTGGTCATATTCCCAATGCCAAAACATATCTTTTTTTCCCAATTAAGAGGAACAAATTCCCAAATTTAAAAGTACATGTTTTTTTTTTTAATTGTGCCAATCCAATTATTGAGGTTCAAAAGCTGAAATAAATGCTTCTGTTTATCTTGGTGTACTGGTTGTGTACCAGTTATCGTCATTCACCAGATTTCGTCATTATCAATAAAACGCTCAATATTGTGATTATTTTTCGACCCCACTTTACAAATCACTATACACTATCATGAGATGATTGGAGAGGAAAAAATATTTTAGAAATGTTAAACACTCTCAAAACAACCCGTTTACCTATATAAATACCGTTATAAACAAAATACAATCGGGGGAATCACATGCTAATGCTAAATTTCCTTCTAAAATAGCTGACCTTTTACGTCGAACCATTGAATCAATTTGACATGCCCAAAAAACTAAAAGCATGTGCTAACAATTTTCAGCCAAGGATGACAACTAGGAATCACGTCATGCGGACAGTTATTTCCTTTTAAATTTTGAACGTCGAAGTGAAGTAAATTACATCCGATACCTACAGTTGAAAAAACATTTTAAATTGTAGATACAGTGCTTTGGGGGGGGGTATAGAATCACTTGGGTTAAACGTCTAATTTTAAAATGAAAGGAAAATGTTTATTTAATTTCTGATTTAGATTTACCCTTTCAGTTGTATAATAGCAAAATTTCTAAAATTATTGTCCTGAAACTGTGATTTTATAATAGGCGTTTTTGCACCAATATTTACATAATTTCATTTTATCCTTAAAAGTGCCGAACTTCAACAAGTTACCTTAATTGATGATTGCAATTCGACTTTTGTCCCTAAAATTTGTTAAAACAGCAAATATTTATTTCTGAGTTTATTGTGACAGTATGAATTTTTTGTTTCAAAAACAAACTTCATTCAGGTAGTATAGAATCATTTTTTCTGAGAGTTGTTGCACGTAGCGATATATTTTGCATGAAAAAATGTCCCAAATAATTTCACTGTTGAATAAGTGTATGCTTATATGATATATCTTCAAGTCTGGAAAGTTTTAAAATAATCTAAAATACCTGAGATGAGAAAATTGAATTTAAACAGAAAATGATTCTTTACTACCGATGATTCTATACACCCCAAAGCACTGTATCATTTGTTTCGAGATATATTTTTTGTGTATTCATATGCAATGGTATATTTATGTTTCAATTAATAACTATACACACGTTTTCATCATCCCAAACATGGATTATTCGGTATTAAACTGAACATGACGATTACTACTACATTCGGTTCAAACGACAGGCCTAGTTCAGTCTATATTTAGTAACGGTCACGTGACACTCGTTACTGAGAATAAGAACAATGTAAACACAGAATATTTACGGCAAAGGGGTAAGCTTCTCTACCGGCAAAAATATTTATGAGATGACTAGTTTTGATTTAAATATATTAAAGAATCAACATAAAAATGACGATATCTGGTATACAGCCAGTACAGAAAACAGTATTAAAGATATAATTATGAAAGGAATGCTTTACTTTATATTTTTCCGAATTTTATTAAAAATTGCACTAAAATTCCCAATTTTACAAAAAATCGCGCTAAAAATTTCCAACTTAGAAGGTATGGGTTATGTTCCCAGAAAATAGAAAAAAAACACTGAGCTTTTTTCCGATGGAAGTACAAGTTCAAATCTTGGAGACAACACTTGTTTTTAAAACTGATTTTCTCTCTCTCACTTCTGCTCCACATAGCATGTCAAGGCATTCTCTGTATGCAAAACACTAGAACTTGATAAAAAAGAATAAAATGTTTTTAATGAGTGGAGCATATTATTTTATCTCTCAGCAGATTTTATGATTCCAGATTTTTAGAAGAAATGCAAACACATTTCGCTGAACACTGTAAAGAAATGTGGACCAACTAGCATTAATAACAGTCTATTAAATCATTTTAGAATTATTTTTTGTTTAGAATTGGCTGTATCAGAAAGTCGAGAAACTCATTACTCAATGTACTAGAAATGCAAACGCTTAAAACATTTATTTACATTCAAAACATGAAACTCAGTGTGCTCTCAGAACACAGTGAGCCCTATATGGGAGACACTCAGTGTGTTCTCTGAACGAGTGAGTTCTAATTATTGCATAAAAAAGGAAGTTTTGAGTGTCTGTATTACTCATTGAGTAATGAGTTTCTTGACTTTTTGATATGGCAAATTCTAAACAAAAGTAAATCTAAAATGATTTAATCCACTGTTAAATGTGGTTGTCCACATTTACAATGCTGTTTCAATGAGACAGAAACCCAAAGAACACTCATCTCATTGTCGAACAAAAATCCCCACTGTTCTATTTCCATCATTCCTTGATGCTCTAAAGACTTTCAAATGTTCATGCAATACATTATTTATATAAAAATACCAGTTCAAAACTTACTAAGTCTGATGTACTTAATTATTCCTACACTTCATAACACAGTCTACTATAGCAAATGAATAACACATTCTACTATAGCATATGAATAACACAGTCTGCTATAGCATATGAATAACACAGTCTACTATAGCATATGAATAACACAGTCTACTACAGCATATGAATAACACAGTCTACTATAGCAAATGAATAACACAGTCTACTATAGCATATGAATAACACAGTCTACTACAGTCTCTGTCAGCTAGACCGTATCATGCATATGTCTTACTTGCAGATATCGGTCTGGGCAGATTAGGCCAATTAAAGCGCCCACTAGCGACTAGCACAATTTATTCGCGCGTTTTTTTCACGCTCATAAAGTCGACGTTTACGTGACGTCATGTTGTAAAAACAAGTACAACGTCAATTGTTGATGCAGCAGTTAAACTGTTTAACGTCACTTGCTGCTTCTCATAAGTTAAAAATCAGAAAATATTATAGCAAATGAATAACAGTCTACTACAGCAAATGAATAACACAGCCTACTATAGCAAATGAATAACAGTCTACTATAGCAAATGAATAACACAGTCTACTATAGCAAATGAATAACACAGCCTACTATAGCATATGAATAACAGTCAACTACAGCAAATGAATAACACAGCCTACTATAGCATATGAATAACAGAGTCGACTATAGCAAATGAATAACACAGTCTACTATAGTAAATGAATAACACAGTCTACTATAGCAAATGAATAACACAGTCTATTATAGCAAATGAATAACACAGCCTACTATAGCAAATGAATAACACAGTCTACTATAGCAAATGAATAACACAGGCTACTATAGTAAATGAATAACACAGTCTACTATAGCAAATGAATAACACAGTCTATTATAGCAAATGAATAACACAGCCTACTATAGCAAATGAATAACACAGTCTACTATAGCAAATGAATAACACAGCCTACTATAGCAAATGAATAACAAAGTCTACTATAGCATATGAATAACACAGTCTACTATAGCAAATGAATAACACAGCCTACTATAGCAAATGAAATAGTTGTACACTGACCCTGTACACTTTGTATCACATATCCATCAATATTGTGTGCCTGTAATTGAAGCACTGTAGAAAACAGAACATTGGGTTTTGTTCCAAAATAGAAACTTCCCAGCTAATGTTGCTCTAAATTCCTAACCTGCAATTAACCATCAATTTGCATAATTAGTTTCACTAATGAGATTCCAGTTTCCAACAATAACTTCAAGTTGCATTATGATTGCCCAATAACAATTGGAACTTCAGTAATAAACTGAACCTAGTAAATTACATTAAGACCGCTCAACATGCCATCATTGTTGAATAATTTAATTTGAAATGCCTACTTATGGAAATCATTCTTAGAATTGCCTTTTGAAATTATTCATTTGCACATGATGTTAAAATATCAGGAAAATAAAAAACAACATGCATTCTATTTTCTTATTCTGTACTTAGACAATGTTGATATCTTTGATGTTGGTTGTGTAATACAACATTACCTGGATAATTCATATCTAAGAATGCTGGTTGTGAAATATAACATTACCTGGATAATTCATATCTTCTGTTCTGGTTGTGTAATACAACATTACCTGGGTAATACATATCTGGTATGCCGGTTATGTAATACAACATTACCTGGATAAATCATATCTTGTATGCTGGTTGTGTAATACAACATTACCTGGATAATTCATATCTTGTATGCTGGTTATGTAATACAACATTACCTGAATAATTCATACCTTGTGTGCTGGTTATGTAATACAACATTACCTGGATAATTCATATCTTGTATGCTGGTTGTGTAATACAACATTACCTGGATAATTCATATCTTGTATGCCAGTTATGTAATACAACATTACCTGGGTAATTCATATCTTGTATGCTGGTTGTGTAATACAACATTACCTGGATAATTCATATCGTGTAAGCTGGTTGTGTAATACAACATTACCTGGATAATTCATATCTTGTATGCTGGTTATGTAATACAACATTACC
>JAWPHD010011439.1:0-83912 GCA_037043455.1 Cyrtodaria siliqua
GCATAAACCCCGATATAATTGTAGGGGTAGAAACCAAGATAGATGCCAGTATTCACCTAGGTGAGATTCTTCCAGTTCTTATCTTGAAAATGTAGTACGAGTAGATAGGAAGAGGGGGGGAGGGGGGGTGGAGGGGGAGAGGGGGCAACATATATGTGTAAGAATTGACTATGACAACAAAGAAATATGTAAAAAAATAAGAGTTGGTAACTCGTAATTAGATGCTTTGGCAATGATAACAATAGGGTGATGTTTATATTGTAATTATAGAGTTCAACGTCGTAACATATATAAGTTACACATGTAGTCTTTGAAACAGTGTACATCTGCTTTAAGGCTTAGGGCTATTCCATTAAAACATACATTGGACCCCAGTAAGGCACTTTTGAAATTGAACATCCACCCATGGAGTTTAAAAAACCAAATTCCAAAATCTAGGTTCTCGTACAGATGTTAAATTGCCTTCCTGGGGTCCGGGGTAAATTTAATGGAATAGCCCTTAGCAAAGTTGTGAAACTAGATGCAGTAAATTCAGTCTATTGCACAGGGTACTCGCTGCGCTAACATACCTCCAATTCGCTATGACTCTGTTAGGTTCAAAGGGTCAGACAGTCATCAAATTATAGTCCCACAGAAGAGATGAAAAAACTCTAGGCACTATCTAATTCTTGCTCCACAGAAGTGATAGAAAGGCTAGTACTATCAAACAGATCCCGACTTCCAGAGAAACACTCATGTCCATGAGTAATTGCCAACTTTTTCAATGCCTAGACCTGTAAACAAAACATTGATATACAAATACTACATGAATAAAATGTAAAACAAAATCAGTTGTACCCTTTTAAGTTTAGGACCTTGCAAAATCATTAGTATCACACAAGTAGAAAGAAATATATTGTTTGACATTCTTTTTTAACTTTGCAATTAACAAAATTATGTTTATTTGTCATAACATTTTTTTTCCGTTAGCGCAACATTCCTTTTAATGTTCCGTGAATGTTCGCTTACCTTATAATCACTTTGAGAACATGACATTTAAACATATCATTAATTACCGGTAACCCCTAGCTACCTGCTTTACCACTCAGCAGCAATCCAACATGCAGGTTTTGATTGGTTGTAAAAATTAAGTTTGACCTCTGCAGGCATGGAATGGAGCTGTTTGGCTTTGTACGTTAGTTATTTAATTCATTTAAAGAACTAAACTGTCAAATGTCAGTACAAAACCATTCTTCCAAACTATAGCCATGTGTTGTCATAAAATATAATGCATGTGTGCCGAATAAAGGCTAGATTTATTCACATGTACCCATAACTGAATATATGCGTAAAATAATTTTTTGTTGATTAACTCATATTTGGACGCTTTGGCAATGATAACAATAGGGTGATAGTCAAGATGTTTATATAAAGGATCTTACATGAGTACTCATTCATTATGGAATTTATTAAACGAGTTTGCAAAATGATATAATGCGAGACTCTTGTCGAGCATTATATCATTTTTGCTAATGAGTTTAATAAATTCAATAAGGAATGAGAACAAATGTTAGATGCTATTGAAGTATCACAAAACTCACATATTGACTTTTATTGCATTTTGCCTGTCGCTTTAACATGCGAAACCAACATAAACCGTGGGAATTGAATCAAAGTCATTATCAATTTTTTTTGACAGGGCATACTACTCTAATTTGCATACTTATAATACTTATATAACTAGTGTGTATATCGAAAATATAGAATAGTGTTATTCCACTCCCTTACCGTAAGTTATGTGATAAATTGTAGTTATAGGGTTCAGCTTCTAAACATACCTAAGTTACATATGTACCTTATCATAAGAAGGCTTTGAAACGGTGTACATCTGTTGTTGGCAGAAAGGCTTAGGGTAGACAAATTGAAAAAAAGTATACGGTAAATTCATTCTAATGCACATGCTAGCTCTAACATACCTCCGATTCACATGTAATTCTTGCTTCACAGAAGGGGAAGAAAGGCCAGAGCTATCAAACAGATCCCGACATCCAGAAAGACTCTCACTTCCATGCTGAATTGCCAACTGTTACACTGCTGAGATCTGTAAACAAAACATTGATATAAAAACTTGTCAGCTTTTACCTCCATAGACTTGTTCTAGTACACCCATCAACAGTAACTTTAGATAGCTGAAGGTGATCAGTTAATTGGAAGAAGAAGTATGTCATCATTTGTCAGCTTTTGTCAGACATTTTTGCCATAGGTGCCAGGTTGCTAGCCCCATAGGTGCCAGGTTGCTAGCCCCATTTTCTCTCAACATCCCTGCATAATTAATAGACTGGTCAAAGACAAAATCTATATGAAAAAATAGTTTTGAAATGAGTCCCAATAAATATCGAAAATTTCGTCTTTGTTAACTATACCAGGGGCACAGACTAACTCTATTTTGCTAGGAGCCAGCAGGGCCCCTGACTTAGATTTTTTAGAGGCCCAACAAAATATTATTTTATTTTACCACTCCGGTACATAATTTATGAACAATTACATGCCATTACTCCATGATTATAGAATATTACAAACAACATTACTGAATACACAGAACAGAATATGTTATCACAGGGGCACAGATTAACTGTTTTGGACTAGGAGCCAGCTGGGCCCCTTGCTGGCAAAAGTTAGGGGCCAAGCTTTAGAATCAATAGCCCAGAGTGTTGCATGTCACTGTATTACGAGGGTTACATTAAAGTATACTTACATATACGTATACTTACTAAATGCTACCAATCTTTGGAAAAAAACTTTGTAAAACCTTTAGAACTGATGAATATATTTTTAATCAATAGAATTATTTATTTTAAAACAAACGAAGAAAAAATCAAACAAACAAATCTTTCATTCCCCAACACAAAGTTAGTTTATACTTGCAAGAGTCAAACTCAATATTCATTTTTGTAACATGTAGAGCCAGACAGAAAAATAAGGATTATAAGTCCAAGTTATCTATTTAATTATAAATAGTATTGTTAATGAGTTTTGTTATAAATGATCACAACTAGAATATGTAAATTATTGTAATAAAAGATTAAAAAAGATTAGTTATTATTAAATTCATGTTTTATTTTGTTATAAATATTTTATGTTAACATACAGTTTTAAAATTAATGTACGAGACCTTTTCTATCAACATGAATTCTCTGCCATATAATTATTATTGATGATTTCTAAAAGCACTGCATTTTATTAATCAAAAGCACCGCGTTTTAAAATATCCAATAAACGGAAGTGAAACCTAATGATTTCCCCTTCAAATTATAACACGAATTTATGATCATGTGTAAAATAAACACTACCATGTCTGTTTTAATGTTGATTTTATACCAGCAAATGTTACTTGTGCTCATGCACATCTAATTTTACACTTACATTCATCGCAAAGTACAGTTTTGAGGGAAACCGTACATCGCAACATCTCGAACATTGTCTCTTGTTTCCGCAGTGAAAATTGGAAAAATAAAAACAAACATTAAATTTGATTGTTATTATTTTGTTAAGGGTTTGTCTATTTATTTCGGCCAAAAGTACGTAGTTCACGGGACCAAAGCAAAATCCTCCAACTTAAACGTTTGTGTTCAATGATTCAGATTACCCTTTTTCCGTTTTTTTGGATTCAATATTTTTGGTCGCCACATGGGTTCGTGAGTGTCAAATTTTGGTCGCCCAGACCATTTTTTACTCGCCATGGGCGACTGGGCGAGTGCTAATTTGTGCCCCTGTGTACACTACTCGACTTTTATAATCGGTCACTTTTCAAAGAATTATATATTTTTTAATAATTTATATTTTCATTTGAAATTTTAACTGGCGTCATTTAACAAATATCACTAGCGATTTATTAAACTTAATCTTCCTTAATTGGACTAAAACCTTGTTGATAAACTTAATAAAATATTGGTATGTGTTTCGGTGATTTCCAGTTTTGAGTATTCGTGTTATTTTCAAAACATATGGGTGACCGATTATGAAAGTGGAGTAGTGTATATCATTATGAAGGTCAGTAGGCCGACATTTTACCAGGGGCGGAAGTGCACAATAATTTATCCCCAGATCCAGCAGTCTGATCAAGGAGGGTCCGAAAGTGGGGTTGTGTTCACGTGATCACGTAAAATAAAAACAAGGATCACGTCTTCACGTGAAAATAGCAGAACTTTCACATTAAATATAAATGTACTACCGAGACCATCATACAAATAGTAATAGATTTGGAATCTAGTCAAGGGAGACCACTTTTGTCAGCAAACTGTATTAGACTAGTTCCAGGCCGACCAGTGCTACTTGTAATGTAGTGAGCTATGTCAGTGAAACTGTCGGCATACCACCAGTCTATACTGCCTATACTGTATCTGATACACGACTCGGCTGATTGTAGTGTCCCCGGGGATTCCTCGTGCCAGATGTTCGCGCAAGTACGAAAGTTAAGCTCTCGGGGGAGGCTCGGGGGAGGAGGAGGGACACTAAAAAGACTGAAAATGACTAAATATTCACGTTTCACGTCACCATATCACGTTTTACCAAGACCAAAATAACGGATCACGCTGATATAATTTTCACGCAATCACGCAAAAATATTGATTGTTTCACGTTTCACGTTTTTAAAAACACCCCGATCACGTTTTCACGCAAAACCCCTTTGGGACCCCCATCAAGGTGACCGATTCACCCGATGACATGTTGATTTTTGCACAGGTGCTTTTTATCAGTTGTGTGGATGGTGAAAATTGTCCATGAATCGGGAATAAAAGGAAAGGCAAGGAAGGCAAAGGTTCCATGGAGACCCCACCACCCGCCTAGAAACAGATAAAATTTAACATAGGCAAATCCCTTTATATGTAGGTCTGGTGGCAGGCACATCGCGCTCCAACAACCCGATTTGCTTTCTACATGCGACTTCTTGCATTTAAGTGCTTTTTAGTTCGTAGCAAGACGCTTTTCTTCAATGATTGTTTATGTTGCGATACTTTAGTTTTTATATGTACATTATGAAAATTCTACCAAGGCAACTTCCTCTGGCTTAGGACCTGGCAGCATTAGCAGAGCATTTCAATGTAAAATAACCACTAATGTTTTTTTTCGATAGTGACAAATTCTGAAAATGTCAATCTTAGACTTGGTAATGTAAACACCAAGTGACAAACCTGCGACGAGCCTCAGAATTACCCTCACTGTCTATGAATTGTGCCGCCATTTTCCGTTGTTGGTGATTTTGACGACAACCTGACTATTTTATAAACAAAACATCTATCTATTACATGAATTTACCCGTGTTCTTTTACTTGTATCTTTATTCGGCCAAAGGTAGAGTGTCGCATGTAATGTTCGTAGATTGCTGTTTTCCGCGTGCTCGTCTCCCGCGAGCGAAAATCTCGTGCACAATGTCCACACTTCCGGTTAACTGGTTCTCTATTTTATGTAGAAGGCGGCGAAATACAGTAGAGGTACCAGTTTAGTGGTGCTGGTGTTACGAACCGACGCGTATTCGGGTTGAACTACCAGTGCTCAAAATAAAAATAATTTTTTTAAAAAAATGGCAATGATCTCCTGAGTTGTAGATAATTTAAAAGTTATTTAGTATTTTAGATTTAATTGTAAGACCCAACCTAGAGTACTGGTCTAACAGTTCAGCTCAGCCACCAAAGAGCACACCAAGAAGGTAACATGGTCCAGCTTCGAGCGGCACGCATCGACTTTGCTACTATTAGATCATACAGGCCCGGGCCTATACATCAATTTGTTTCACGTCATTTTCAACACATACGTAAGGTTATATATGACGGTCGATTTTTTGTGGTGGAGGCACACCACCCACTTTTCCTGGGTAAAACCAGTAATGTACACTCTCCGCCATCCGTAAGAATCGACACTTTCTCACTTACAAGTCCAGCTCCCAGTGGGATTCGAACCCGCAGCGGTGAGAGGCGAAGTTTACAACGCAACGTCATTAACCATTCGGTCCAAAAATGCAACAAATACTGAAGCCGGACGTGGTGGGGGTGTTGGGGTGGGGTTTGGGGGTGGGGGGAGTGTGTGTGTGTGTGTGTGTGGAGGGGGTAATGGTCAACAGTTGTTTCTTATTTTATTTTACATTGTAGGTAATGAGTCTCTATCAAATGTTAATTCTCAAATTTGACAAAAAAATAAATAAATAAAAAATAAAAATAAAGAAGTTTTATCAGGTATACACCAACACGCACCTTTACATACGCCCCGTTACATAGCCCCACCCCACCCACTAGTTTGTCGGGCCTATATATGCATTTCAGGTCAGCTACGCCGCTTGCACGGTATATCACCAACCGCTATAGAAACACGAGCAGTATCGCATCTAAATGATCTTTGCTGGAGCACCTTGAATGTAAAACCATGGAGTCATGGCGTTCAAAGAGCCCACTCACCATGCTCTTTAAGATCATTCATGGTCGTGTGGACCTTCCGGCATCTGAGTCCCTGAAACCTGCATCCTCTCGCACCAGATATAATCACTCTGAAATTTACACAGTTACCATCTTCCTGCGAAACATTTGGCGTTTGTTCACCCCTCTGTAACAGTGTCTCGTTGGAAAAATCTACCAGCCTGAGGCTCCTGATTTGGTATTTTACAAACATCTTCACATTCTAAACCCAGTCCCATACAGCTAATTGCTAGATGTCTGATGATTCTCGGTGTTATGCTGGCTGGGTGAATTCCCACAAGGGCCGCTACGGCAACCAGACAGGACTGATGATGATCGGCAGGGCTGCCATAATAAAATAATGACAAAGCCTGAGATTTTTAAAAAGTAGGATATTAACGCCCGCGAACACCAACTTTAAAAAAAAAGAAAAGTAAGCGCAAGCGCTTCAAAAAAAAAAAACTTGTTTTTTATTTATTTTTTAAATTGATACCAAAAACGCACTAAATATTGTATTTATTTTGATGTTAATAAACTAATTTCATTTTAAGTCCTATTCAAATAAAAACTTAAAAATTGTCTTTCATTAAAATACTTATATAACATAGTCTCACCCACTTTTTTGCATATTTTTTCGGTAGGCTATCAATATCTTTTTAAAAAACAAGAAATGGATTACTTGCCTGTCGTTCTATTAAAACTACAGCTAAAAGTAGTTGATTTTTTTCTTCATAATTTTAAAAGTATATGATTATTTGTAGTGGTAAATAAATACAACTATGTACTTGTTACGCACTCAGCTGTGAATATACGGAATTCTGAACAAAATACGGAATTCTGAACAAACACATTCAAAACACTCAATAAATAGTAAAAGCACACATAAATGCAATCAGCAAAAAATACAAACTGAGCCAGCAAACAAAACATTTAATTATATTATACTCAATTCTCTATCTATCTGTTGTATGATTTCAGTCTTGCAATGATAAGGCAATTCCTGACACATGTACCCAAAATACATACACACAGCAACATCAGCAACACATGTCACACTTACATTTTATGATTTATTCCGGTCCTAAAGGTCTGGTACTGTGTCGAACTCTTCGTTGTCAATGACTAACTGTTGCAGTCTATTTGACAAGAAAGTTTTGATCTTTAGGGTCTCGCCTCTGATAATTGGTGTAATATGAGCAAAAGATTTTCGTGGTTTACCTTATCGAAGGCCTTACTAAAGACCCAGAAAATAAGGTCGATTGGGTGCCCATCAGCTGCATTGCGGAGCAGGTCCTCCACCAGCAGGTCCTCCACCAATATGATCAGTTGTGCCACACATGACCGTAAAGAGCGGAGCCCATGGTATACATCGTACAGTTTGTCTATGTGAATGATTCCATTGTAGACAATACTATGCTCCAGGGCTTTGCATAATATGCAAGTTAGAGATATGTGTTCATGATCAAAAGTAATTTGCTCATGGCGGTTATAATGGCATGACGTTTTTCGCGCCATAAAAAAAATCCCCCCACTTGGAAGAATCGCTCCACTAAAATGTTTATTATAATTATATCGGGCAATACACGAGTCTAAACTTACGCAAGCAGTGCTATTCACAGGTTTGGACAGGTACATTCAATATAATAATCACAGATTTTGGGTAATGAGATTAAATTCTACCATCGGTGGCCGATGGGAGAACCCTGAACGAACCCATTGCCTGCTTGCCGCAGGGCGGGTAAGACCATGCCATTTTCTGCCTTGTGAACTTTCTAGCACCTTCATTTATTATTTGATCTTTACCAAACTTACACCGATGGTTATTATCGATGAAAACTTGGACAAGTTCGAATAACTTTCGGCGGGCGGTCAGCAGGCGGAAGGATTTGTTTCCGATCATTTAGAATGGAATAGCTGCATGTATTGACTTCATATTTCGGGGGAAATGTTGAAGCTCATACCATACATACATCTAATGCAGAAACCAGACCCTGACTATTGACCCGTAATACAAGCCCATACATGCACCTATGCAGAAACGTGACCCTGACTATTGTCCTTTAACACAGGCCCATATATTTGACTTATATACAAACAACAGTGTGTCTTAATTAAAGCTCATACGTATTACTTATGTACAAACCTGACCCTGACTATTGTCCCGTACTATAATCCCATACATATATCTTACGTTCAAACCGGACTCTGGATATTTTCCCGTAATACAAGCCCATACATATACCTAATGTACAACCATGACCTTAGATATTGTCCTTTAGTACAGGACCATATATATATATACCTTATGTACAAACCTGACCCTGGATATTGTCCCGTAATACAAACCCATATATATATACCTAATGTACAAACCTGACTTTAGATAGTGTCCTTTAATACTGGACCATATATATACCTTATGTACAAACCTTACCCAGGATATTGTCCCGTAATACAAGCCCATACATATACGTAATCACAAGATGACCCGAGTGGTTGGAGCTAACTCAGGAAAGAATCACGAGGTGAAGCATTTACATAAGTTTAATTCAACTTTTAAAATATGTTAAATATATATACAATTATCAAAAAAAAAAAAAAGCGAATACACAGATGAAATATGAAAAGACTGTGCTCATGCTCGTGTAAGACGTTCTTAGTATTATCACACATACTGAATGTGTCGACTGATTATATACGACACTAAAGTGTTGTTAAAGCTATAACAATGTTGATGGGCACAATAATTATGGTCTAGCGTGATGAAGGTGATGCGCGAGAGCTCATAAAGATGATGATGCGCGAATCCAATGGGTGATTGTCATCAAATGCCTTCTATAAGGGTTGATGACGCGATAGATATGGTAATTAACCTCCACCGAGGTTGTGAATGACGTTCCTCCAGTGGGGACTGATAACGCCATCATAAAGGGCCAACCTCGTGTCCCGGGGGTTGTCGATACTAGAACCTGGCCATGTTGCATAGGTACGGGGACCGTCTCCACCGCTCGTAACGTTATATGTGGAAGCTTAGCTCTACTCCGGAAGGCTTTTCTCCACACCGGGAGGCTTATCTGCATCGCACAGTTTATCTGCACCGGACGGGTTAGGCTGTAATAATACATACGTTTTAGATGTCGGTTCATAAACACACGAATCTTATATAATTATCATTACACCAACAAAACATTATCTAATAAATATATGCAAGTCACTCTCTAATTATAATGAGTAGCAATGGATGCATATTCTACAACTCCATGTATACACGACGAACATTTATACTAGTCACTCGTCTCATTATTAACTTATGCACCTAAGATACAACGTTATAAATTCAATCGTGTATTACAATCACTGAGTTAGCCCCAACAACTAGGGTTATCATGCGACACCTTACCCTATATATTGTCCTTTAAAGCCCATACATATACATAATGTACAAAACTGACCCTGGATATTGTCCCGTAATACAGGCCCATATATATACCTAATGTACAAATCTGACCCTTGATATTGTCCCGTAATACAAGCCCGTACATATAGGTAATGTACAAACCTGACCATGGGTATTGTCCTGTAATACAAGCCCATGTGTATACCTAATGTACAAACTTGACTATAGATATTGTCCCGTAATACAAGCCCATATATATACATTATGTACAAACCTGACCCTGGATATTGTCCCGTAATACAAGCCCATACATATACCTTATGTAAAAACCTGACCCTAGATATTGTCCCGTAATACAAGCCCATATATATACCTAAAGTAAAAACCTCACCATGGATATTGTCCTTTAATACATGCCCGTATATATACCTTATGTATAAACCTGACTCTGGATATTGTCCCTTAATACAAGCCCATATATATACCTAATGTACTAACCTGACCCTAGATATTTCCTTTAATACAGGCTAATATATATACCTTATGTACAAACCTGACTCTGGATATTGTCCCGTAATACAAGCCATATATATATATACCTAATGTAGACACTTGGCCCTGACTGATGTCCCTTAATACAAACCCATACGTACACATAATGCAAAACCCGGACATTGACTAGTGTCCCAAAATAAAAGCCCATACATAAACAATATGTACAAAACCTGACCCTGGATGTTGTCTCTTAATACAAGCCCGTGCATATACCTTATGTACAACCCGGACCCTGACTATTTAATACAAGCCCATGCATATACTTAATGTACAAACCTGACCCTCGATAGTATCTCTTAATAAAAGCCCATACATATACCTAATGTACAAACCTGGCCCTGAATATTGTCCTTCAATACAGGTCCATATATGTACGTTATGTATAAACCTGACTCTGGATATTGTCCCATAATACAAGCCCATATATATTACTTATGTACAAACCTAACCCTGGATATTGTCCCGTAATACAACCCCATACATATATCGAATTTACAAACCTGACCCTGGATAGTGTCCCTTAATACTAGTCCATACATATACCTAATGTACAAACCTGACTCTGAATATTGTCCTTTAACACAAGCCCATACATATACCTAATGTACAAACCTGACCCTGACTATTGTCCCTCAATACAAGCCCATGCATATACCTAATGTACAAACCTGACCCTGGATATTGTCCTTTAATACATGCCTATATATACTACTTATGTATAAACCTGACCCTGGATATTGTCTCTTAATACAAGCCCATGCATGTACCAAACGTACAAACCTGACCCTGGATATTGTCCTTTAAAAAAGGCCCATATATACGACTTATGTATAAACCTGACCCTTGATATTGTCTCTTGATTAAAGGCCATATATATTACTTACAAAACTGACCCTGACTATTGTCCCTCAATACAAGCCCATGCATATACCTAATGTACAAACCTGACCCTGGATATTGTCCTTTAATAAAAGCCCATATATATATACTTTATGTACAAACCTGACTCTAACTATTGTCACATAATACAAGCCCATACAAATACATAATGTACAAACCTGAACCTAGATATTCTCCTTTAATACAGGCCCATATATATATATATATATATATATATATATATATATATATATCTTTATGTGCAAACCTAACTCTAACTATTGTCACATATTACAAGCCCATACATATACATAATGTACACACCTGACCCTAGATATTCTCCTTTAATAAAGGCCCATATATATACCTTATGTACAAACCTGACTCTAACCATGTCACATAATACAAGCCCATGTACACACCTGGCCCTAGATATTTTCCTTTAATACAGGCCCATATATATACCTTCTGTACCTTATGTATAAACCTGACTCTAACTATTGTCACATAATACACAGACCTAATATCAAATAGATTGGACACTACAAAAATTATCTAAATTTCATGTGGCACAGTGCGAAAATTTCACAAACTATTTCCCAACTTTAAACACACATATTATGAAGAGTTTTATAGATACAAGTTTCATTCATGCCAAATACCATCACAAATTTAATTTTCTTTCCAATGATATCATTTTTCTTTCTCTTTCATTTAGATTAAAAAAGAAGTTTGACGGAAACTTTGACTATGTCAAAACCTTGATTTTTAAGAGAAAAGCAAAAAATGATGACATTTTTAACTTTAAACATCTTTTTATAAAATTTCTTACTTTCAAAATAAACATAAATTATTGTAATACCATTATGCTATTCACTATGAATCGTTTGAATCTATTCACATCAAAATCAGTGAATAATTGAGAGAGAAGATAGAAGGAAAAGTTAAGGTGCCACGTGATATTTTGGTTACTTCATTGGTTAAGATAGGAAGTTTCCTATCTGTTTACTGTTTACTGTTCCGAGGCCAATGGTAAGCCTGTGGCTTCTGGAGGCCCGTCTCTTTGGTTGTTTATCGGTCGAGAGTGTTTACTGCGCAGGCTCTTAAAGGCATTTACACTCGGTGCTTGGACAACACTTTCTGGTAGGGAATTCCAGTCTTCCACTACCCTAATGCTAAAGGATTTTTTCTCCGTTCTGTTTTGGCTTGTTTTTTGAAAAGTTTTAGGGTATTCCCTCTCGTTCTGGTATATGTTGCTAAAGGGAGAAAGTTTTGGATTGATGATATGTCGAATCCTCTAAGGATCTTAAAGACATGCAGCATGTCTGTACGTAACCTCCGGTATTGAAGTGTAGGAATACCTGAGGATCTTAGCCGTTCATTATATTCTAGGTTGTTTAAGGACGATAACATTTTTGGTGCCCTACGCTGAACATTTTCTGTAGCGATTTGGTGCTGTTTTAAGTACGGGGACCAAACTGTACTGGCATATTCTAAATGGGGTCTTACTAAAGCTTTGAATAGTGTCAAAAATATATTCTTGTCTAGATACGTAAAGGTTCTCATAATTATTCCTAGATTTCTATTCGCTAAGGCTATTTTGGAGGTCGTACGAGTGTTGAAGGTTAGATTACTGTCAGTTATCATCCCCAAATCCTTCTCCTCTGAAACATTTATAATCAAGTCCCTACGATTCTCCCTGTCTTTCATAAAATAGTTATCAGTAGCCATTGATTTGCCAATACGCATTATTTTACATTTGTTTGAATTAAATTCTAAATCCCAAGTTTTGGACCAGTCGCAAAAATTGCCAGTAGTTCTCTGTAATTTATCTACGTCTTCTTGGGAATTTATAACTGAATATGTTTTGGTATCATCTGCAAATAGCTTGACTACTGTTTCCGCTACCTCAGGGAGATCATTTATGAAGACAAGGAAAAGGGGAGGACCTAACACACTACCCTGAGGTACCCCGCTGTATACTTGTTCAGATGTTGAGTGTTTTCCATTTCTAACCACTGTTTGAGATCTGTCCCTTAGGAAGTCTTTCACCCATTCCAAAACCTTCCCCACAATGCCATAACCTTCTAATTTAGTTAGCAGCTTGTTATGTAGTAATGTACCAAATGCTCTCATAAATTCATAGAATATTATATCAAGCTCTTGGCCACTATCAATTGCATCAGACCAATCTTCCAGTACTTGTAATAATTGAAGAGGACAGGATTTGCCCTTCATAAATCCAAACTGGTGTATTGAAAATAAATTGTTACTTTGCATATGATCTATAATATTCTTTTTGATAATGTTTTGCATTATATTTGAAACAATAGGGCATAAGCTTATTGGTCTATAGTTTTCTGGAGATTGTTTATTTCCTGATTTAAAAATTGGTGTTATATTTGCTATTTTCCAGGAACTTGGTACTATTGATTCATCTAATGATTTGTTGAATTTTTTTGTTAACGGCTTTATTAATTCATTTTTACATTCAACTATCACTTTGGGGGTGTATTCCATCTGGGCCAGCTGATTTATTTGGTCTTAACTCCTTTATTGCTAGCAGAACATCGATCTCAGTTATGATAATGTTGTCAAGCATGGAGTTAACACTTCTTTGAGGGAAAGCTGGGTTATCATTTAGTTCATTGTGTTTGAAGAAACTGGCAAAGTATTGATTAAAGATATTTGCTCTCTCTTGGTCATCAAAGACTATGTTCCCATTTTGGTCAATTAGTTGTCCTATTGTAGTTTTGGTTTTATTTGTTGACCTTACATATTTCCAAAATAATTTATTGTCACTATTTATCCGAGTTGCAAGGTCTTTTTCATAATTATACTTTGCTAGTTTTAATGCATATGTAGCTTTGTTCCTACCAGTTTTGTATTTTTCAACATTTAAGTGAGTTTTGCAATAAAGGTATATTTTCCAATATTATCTTTTGTCTCTAACTATGTTTTTTGTGTTATCGTCTATGTATGGGAGATTGTTATTCTGCCTGGGGGCTCCAGTGCACACTGGTATATTTTTATCGATAATGTTATTGAGGTTATCGGCAAAGGAGTCCAACGCATCATTTACATTTTTGTCATTTAATGTATTCTTCCAATTAATAGAGTTACAGCTTTCCCTCATTTGAATATAGTTGCCTTTAAAAAAAAATTGGGTTGTTTTGCATTCTATCCTACTTGAGAAGCAACGATAAAAGATCTGTAGCAGAATATAATCACTCTTCCCTAGTCCAGGGAGATAATCTATTTTGTCTATCATGCTCTCTTCGTTTGTAAAAACTAGGTCTAAGGTAGAGGGCGTATTATTTTCCCTATATCTTGTCGCTTGTGTCACATGTTGTGTTAAAAAATTGTCTCTGACCATTTCAAGGAAAATACTTGCTGGATGATTTTCACTCACACTAGTGTCATTTTTTATCCAGTCTATTTCCTTAAAATTAAACCTACAATGCACAGATGAGAGCAACCCACCGAGCATGCTTCTTGTAACAAGAGCCCAAGGTCAAAGATAGATTCGAACGTTGAGTTTGGGCTTCTATATATACAGTCTACTAATAAAGTGTCGTTATTTTCTAATTTGATTTTAATTCAAACAGATTCGATTGTGTCCCTTTCTAGTTGATGTTATAATGTTGTTTTTAGTATATAGTATAATTTCCCTTCCATATTTTGTGTTATTGTGAAACATTGGGTACCCTCAATTTGTAGGGTTGTGTATGTTTGTTCAAAAAATGATGTTTTAGATAACGTTTCTGTAACTGCGACTAAGTCCGGATCTAATGCCTATACGTGTAGGCTAAGTTCGAACAATGTATTGTTAAGGCTATCAGCATTTGTATATAGAATTTGAAGAACATCTGGTGGGCCGCGCTCACTTGATATATTATTTACACTTTCCGTTTCTGTATTTACATGTTTAAAAATTAAAAAGGCTCCCTATTCACGGTTGACCTCTGGAAAACTTGGTTCGGTACTAGATACTTGTACTCCTCTAATGATTGTCCTTTCCGGACTAACAATTGTTGAATCCAGATACACTCAAGTGATATGAAAACGCAACACGGGAATTTCCGCTATATATTGTATATACTGCACACTTAATTGCACGTAATATTCCAAAGAAATCCCAAGATGTTTTTTAAAAAGAAAGTTGCAGTTAACTAGAGAAAGGACACAACTGTGATGTTGTAGACGTTTTAATCACACTACACTTGTAACAAGAACTTCATAAATGTTGAAGTAGCTCTTTGAAAAATTGAGCTAGTTCAGTACTGTATTTAACGTAAATAGTTTGCAAAATGTTGCATCCTAAGTTTGCTCACATGATTGAGCCAAACGCGTACTCTGTGAATAATGAAACATTGAAGGAATACTATTTGCTGTATTATTTGTTGTTTTCGTATTTTTTCCAAAAGGAAAGGTCTTACGTAGCCATGTACCATTCGATTAAAAGCAGCATATTGTACATACAATATATAGCGGAAATTTCATATCACTTGAGTGTACATTGACATGGTCTCATCCATCATGTTTGGTGTTTGAGACTTAAATGGAGTCTTGTTTCCTGTAAATTTTCACTATTAGAGGCCAATCTGATATTTGTTGGCTGGTTTATTGGTCTTTATTGTTTCTATATTTGATGCTGATCTGATATTGGTTGGTTGGCTTATTGCCTCTGGTTTTGTAGTATTTAGGCTATTTGTTGTTTGGTTTTCTTGGCCTTAAGTGTGATTATTAGGGGGAATGATTACTTTGCCATCTCTTATTACTGCTTTTTTATTTGTCGTTATCATGATTGTCAGCGAATTAGACCGGGCATGTAAAGGTAAGTAACTCTGTAAAGTCTCGATCGCTGGAAGATAAAAAAAAGAGCGTCCAATGAATTAAATTACTCAATAAGTGTGGAAGGTAATTATCTTTATTGTACATAAATTCTCAACGCATATATAACTTCTAATCATAAAACATTATTTGACCATGTATTTAAAGCTTTTTATGAACTGTTCGTTGGCATGTTGTTACGATCTTGAGACTTGCTACGGTTTATTTATTGTTTACAATGAACTTGAAGTGGGTGGGGAATGAGGTTATTCTATCACACAGACCTAATACCAATTTACAAATTAGGTCTACGACTAGGGATGGGAAGAGTTGATACTCTGCATCCAGGTACCCGACCTCCATAACTCGCAGGTACTATCTATCTTTACATCCTGCCACACGCCTTCACAGGCATAATCGGGCAGTGTACTAGTTCATTGTTATTTCCTATGAACTGGAGTTAGACTGCATTCGAACATATCTATCTATCTATCTATCTATGGATACTGCATCACCCTCTTTCGAAGATTATGTGCAGGTGCGCGTCTGTGCGGTTGTGAGTAATGTAAAAGATGATAAAAGAAAGAGTAAAATAAGGTGAAGGTGAAATAAAGATGAAAGTGTTATGTATGTTAAAAGTTCGATGAAGAACAAAGTGATATTTAAAAGATAAAAGACAGCGTTTTAATTTATGGCATTTTGTGGCTAACAGAGCAAACTGCCGGCTTGAACGAATCTAAGCTAGGCAGCATGGCAATGCTAGTCGGCAGGCTGTTCCATTGTACCACAGCAAGCGGAAAGAATGAATATTTGTAATAGTCAACGCGTGTGTGTATTTGACGAAAAGCTAATGGATGTGACAGTCTAGATAGTCTCAAGGGATGCTGGACATATGACGGCATTTGGATGGCAACTAGCCCATGGATGATTTTGAAAAATAGGCAAAGTCGGGCGTCGGAACGTCTGTCCTCGAGAGAGCGCCATTTCAGGTTGTTTAGCATAGTTGTGACACTGGATTGATAGGAGTAATCATTGTGTACCCACCTTGCGGCTCTTCTTTGCACCATCTCCAACTTGTCTATATTGTGTTTCGTATATGGGCTCCACACTGGGGAGGAGTACTCTATCACTGGGCGGACTAGTGCTTTGTATGCGGTAGCTCTTATACCTGGGTTTTTGCTTCTGATGTTTCGCTTTATGAAACCCAGAGTTCTGTTTCCAGATGTACTTGCCTTCTGAATATGGTTGTTCCAGGTAAGATCGCTGCTGATGTTGACACCAAGGTATTTGGCACTGCTGACTGTTTCCAGTAATTGACCATGTAGTATGTATGTTGATGGGATAGGAGTTTTTGACCGTGTAATTTGAATAAGAATACACTTACCTGGGTTAAACTCCATATCCCATTCATCTTCCCAAAGAGAGAGTTTGTTGAGGTCTTGCTGCAAAAGTTGAGCATCTTTTAAACTAGAAACAGCCAGATACACTGCAGTGTCATCTGCGAATAGTCTTACTTTGGACTTTATGTTATCAGGTAGATCATTTATGTAGATCAGGAATAGGATCGGACCTAGTACTGAGCCTTGGGGTACACCTGAAGTAACTGGTACCGGGTCTGATTCTTCATTTTCAATTATTACCTGCTGCAATCTGTTTGATAGAAAAGCTTTGATCCATTGCAAGGTATCGCTTCTGATTCCATATTGATGGAGTTTGAGCAAAAGTTTTTCGTGATTTACCTTATCAAAAGCCTTGCTAAAGTCAAGCAAAATGAGGTCTGTTTGGTGCCCATCTGCTGCGTTTCGTAGCAGGTCCTCAACCAGCATAATCAGCTGTGTCTCGCATGACCGTTTAGAGCGGAACCCATGCTGCAAGTCATACAGTATGTTGTGTTTGTCCAGGTGTGTCACAACGTTCGAGGCAATGATATGCTCTAGAACTTTGCATAAAATGCAGGTTAAAGAAATAGGCCGATAGTTAGCAGCATCGCATTTCTCACCTTTTTTAAAAAGGGGACAAACATTTGCACTGTTCCAGTCTTTTGGGACTCTTCCGGAGTCGATAGATTGTTGAAAAATTACCTGAATAATGGGGGCTATCTGGTCACGGAGCTGCTGTAGCACCAGGGGCTTTATATTATCTGGACCGGCTGCTTTGTGGGGTTTCAAGTCTTTCAGCAGCTTTACAATTCCATTCACAGCGAGAATGATATTTGGCATTATTGGGTGCCGATTCCTGTCTTGCTCTGGAACAGAAGTGGCTGGTAGCTTACCTTGGACAGTATAGTCTTGTACGGCCATCCCAGACAACTGTTGGAGTCGAAGGGGGCTTTTTGGGGTAAACACAGAGTTGAACTGTTGGTTCAAGATGTTTGCCTTTCCTGTGTTGTCTGTACACAGTAAACCATCTTTCAAAAGAGGGGATATTCCTGTGGAGTCTTGTTTGGAGTTCTTGAGTAAGGAGAACAATTTCTTGGAAGTAAAGGATGACTTACTATTTTCTGGATCCTCGCTATATGAAAGTCCAAGAATAGAGTCAATGTAGGCATCATGGGCTTCTTTCAGTTTACATTTCACTGCATGTTTAACATCCAAGAAAGCTTGTCTATCCTTTGGTGTTCTGTACCTTTTGTATTTCTGGAATAAGCTGTCCCGCTTTCTTATAACTCTTTTTATATCCTGAGTCATCCAGGGGAGTGAGGGTTTACTGTTGATGGTCTTTTGGGGTACATAAGTTGAAATACCTGTTTGAATGGCCAGCTTAAATTCAACCCATAACTTGTTTACAGATTTTTCTTCATAACTTACCATGAACTCCTCTTTGAAATCAGCCATGTGCTGTTCAAAGCCTTCCCAATCCGCTTTTTTGTACATGGACATAATTCTAGGTTTTTGTTTGTTTACATGGGGCCTGATGTTCACCTCTGAGTAGACAATGTCATGGTCTGCAATGCCAGGTAGGATACTCACTTTGTTTACTAGGGTGGGGTTGTTTGTGAGAAATAAATCTAATACATTGTCACCTCTAGTTGGTTCCGTAACCATCTGTGTCATGTTGTGCTCATCCAGCAAGTCTGTAAATTCTTCATATATGTTGACATATTTACAATCGGGTTTGATGCTTGGGATATTTTCTTCCCAGGTGAATTTGGGGAAATTGAAGTCTCCCAGTATCCACACGTGACCTTTAACCTGACTTACCATTTCAAGTGATCTCTTAAATTCAGCTTGACTTGAAATATCTGATTCCTTCGGTTTGTAATAGGCTGCGATGTGAAGTGGTTTGGAACCTATAATTTCAAGTTTAATCCATAGGATTTCGCAGTCAGTTTCAAACTGAACGACTCTACGAGCTACAAATTTCTTACTTACTAAAATAAGTACTCCTCCGCCTCTCGACCCTCTGTCCTTTCTATAGGTTTCGTAACCTAACTCAGGGGGAAATATTTCTGCACTATGCGTCTCAGTCGCAAGCCATGTCTCTGTCGCTATAACTATGTCAGGTTTAACTTGGTCAAGTAAAGCATGAATCTGATCTTTCTTCAAGTCTTTATTTAAAGACTGAGCATTTATGTTCAGTACTTTCAAGTGGTTTGTTTTGAAAGTATGATGTTCGGACTCTGAGTCTGATGAACGACTGTCTAGGGAGCTATAACTGTTGCTAGTTGAAAATGATGAGAGTGGGGTCAGATATCTGACACAAGATTGACAGGTCACACTGTCACATAGTTAATCTGTCAATTTCAAATATCAAATTGTTTTCACGAATTTATTGATACATGTAACATTCATTTTTTTTTTGTGCTAAAATGCGATGAATGCATACAGCAGTGAGTATTGCTTGGAAAGGTGAGTCAAGAGTTGATGCAGGCAACAATTTATTTCGTATATTTGCTGATCGGTAGTTAAATAAATAAATAGTTACATATCCCTACCTCCTTCCATCACCAAAAAGTCTTTACAAGTTGATAATTGTATGCTTTAAGTAATACTTACCTATCTGCATATGAATCATTAATTGCTCCACCCCGGATACTCGCTCCAGTCCTATCTCAACCATCATTATCTATATGTAGTAGGACTCAGTTGGGGGTGTATGTAAATAAATAGGTTTATAAGCGCGTTACTAATGTCTCGCCGCAGAGCTAGCTTTTATGGTGATATCGGTAGAGTGCCAACTTCACATGCAAGGGGTCCGGAGTTCAAACCCGCTGAGTGCCTTAAATATTTAATATATGCAATTTTTCTGGTCCGATTACATTGGTGGAGAACTGGGTGGGCATTGTAAGAGGTTCTGCCCAGATACCAAGATCATTGTATATGTTGTCTATATGTGTTGTGTGATATTTTACACAGTTGGGGGTGTTATGTAAATAGATAGGTTTATAAGAATGTTACTTCTGTCTCGCCGCATAGCTAGCTTTTAGGGTGATATCTATAGAGCACCCATTTCACAAGCAATCTTTCCGAGATCAAACCCGCTGAGTGCCTAAATATTTATGTGTAATTTTTTCGGTCCGATTACATATATGTTACTATGACTGTCCATATATCATAATGAATTATAGGTGTTATTATTTGCATGTTTCAGATATCTGGTATTTAAAACGATGGCGGTATCCTTTTTATCTCATCCATGGATTTCATCAGTGAATACTTAATAGGATTCCTGAATAAGCGTGTTTGCTGCTCAGCTTTCTCCATTAATTTGTTACCTCTAAGTTGGTTCTATCATAGTGATGTGAAATAATTAAAAACGAAAATTAAACTGAATAAAAAAAACAATCATACATTGATCAGTCCTTTTATAAAATACCACAAAAACATATAGAAAATTCCTATTCATTAATATTCTATTTACATTGAAATTGGGTCACCTGTATTGTTATTTACCTCCTTATTTCATTAATCATAACATAGCAAAGGGAGACTAGGAGCATGTGAGTACGCCTAAAAATTGCACCTATATTCATTTCAATTTTCAACATGCCCGTGAAAGCCCTGGACATATCCTGTCTGACTGGTGCCAGGCAGATGTCATTCCAGTATTGAAAAAGGGTGAAAAGTTTAGTGCTAGCAATTACAGGCCATTTTCTTGAGCATAATGTAAATAGCTCAGCCCCTATGCTCGACCACACACACACCCGCCCATGCATGGCCAACCAAATAATGGCAACATTACACTACAAAACAGTTTATAAAAACTTTGTCCATACATATACATATATATACTATACATATTATAATAATGTATATGTGTCGATTAAAAGTTAAAGTTTATTCACGGGTTCTAAAATATGCGTAATATGAATTATGAGTTGGTATCTCTTAATTCGACGCTCCAGATTCAGGGTTTGGCCTGGCTGGTTAAAACCGTTTATGTTGTATCTGTAGTGTTTGGATTCTCAGTTTACTGTCCAGAGATACCTGTAAATCACTAAATGTATGTTGTTGTTGTTTTCCAGACAGATCAACTTGTTTTATGATCTACCATGAATACATTATTTAGAAGCGGAATTGTACAGTCAACAGCCAACGTGGTACAATGTAGGAGTGTAAGGTTAGTTTAAACATGACTTAGTCAAGACATTTTCTTTCTTTCCATTGATTCCACACCCCTGCTGGGGACCTAGAAATTCTGCACATCTGCCTGACATAAACATGTTAGTGAAAGTAGTCATAATATGGTTAGTAAGGTTGCTGCACTTCTGTCACAATAAACATGATATTTGTCAAGACCTTGCTTGATAAACATGACATTGATTAATGAGATTATAAATTAGACCTTGCTTGTCTTATGTTCACAATAAATATGAATTGGCCCAGACCTTGTTGTTACCATGCTATTATTTTCTTATGATAAACATGACATTACTATACATGACGATAAATGAAACATTGCTTGTCTTTTGTTTACAATAAACATGTCATATATCAAGACCTTTAAGTACTGGTCTTTCGTTCATGATGAATATAACATTTGTTAAGACGTTGTTGGTCTTTTGTTTTGTTCCAGAGCTTCTTAACCTTTGTCAAGACCTTGCTAGCTAGTATTGAACTCATCAGTCACTTCATTTATAGGCTAGCTACGCTAAATAGTAGAAACTTCATCAATGATGCACCTGTCATACATTAGAAAATTACATATATTTACATGCATTAATCCTCTACAAACTAAAACCCATATAGTATTAAAGGGACTGAAGGCGATCTGGAAGAGTAATTGGTGAAAACAAGAGAAAAACCGTCATAATGTGCTTCAGTTCCATATGAAATGTACTCTTGCATTAAATAAGCCGCATAATAGGTTCGGTTGAATTATTATTAAATTTTATGAAAATGTTTGGACTGGAAAACACGACGACTTAGCATATTTGTGTTGTTAAAGCATCATATGAATTAATATTAACGATTTATGCACCAAAAACTAGCCGATTCATCAAGTTTTTTTACCAAACTATTTCATTAACAATAACTTGATTCTTTTGTGGGGCATAGTTTAGTGGATACATCTATGTACATTGAGTGTGCAACTGAAACAATATGAACAGTCTATTTAATATTTTTAGAATTATAATTTTTTGATTCTTGGTTTCAAGAACAAAACTTTTTTATTTTTGCATCAGATTAACAGAAACATATGTCACTTCCTGTATTGATACAATATCCATGTTAGCCTGTAAAGCGTCCTCATGACCTCTTGGGCATCTTGTAGATATAGAGGATCTTGCATGAGTGCTCATTCATAAACTCATTGGCAAGAATGATATGATGCGAAGGCTTGCCGAGCATCATATCATTTTTGCCAATGAGTTTAATAAATTCAATAATAAATTAGCACAAATGTGAGATTCTATTTATTACATAACTTATAACGCCACATTACGTCAGAAAACGTACATTAACTCGACGTCCATGACGTCATTAACGTTATGTTATACCACTACTTGAATATCAAAAATATCGAATAGTGTTATAACACTCCCACACCGCATGTTCTGTGATAAAGACCGATATTGATGCATTTTCTGTTTCAGCACAACTTGCAGTCTTCAGTACCTCCAAAAGCTGTCGAGAGTTAAAGTTGCCGATAACAGCGTGCTCGGTCGCCAAACAGTTCTTTCTGGGAAGAAGCCATATATACTTCAGGTATACAACAAACCTGGTATCGGTCGAATCGGCGATAAAGTGTTACTAGCAATAATGGGACAGAAAAAACAGGCATATATAGTGGGGGTGAAACAGAAGCAGAGAGTAAATGTTCCACGGTTTGACAGTAACAATGTGGTCCTTATAGAAGAGAATGGTACACCCACAGCCACACGAATACGAGTGCCCATACCGTCAGCCCTGAGGGGGAATCTGGGAGATTTTACCAAAATTTTGTCAATTGCTACTAAGTTTGTGTGATCAAAAATTGTGTTAGATTGTTGCTTAGTAAATTTTCATGAATATTATATTTGTATCTTGTAATTTCTCTGAAGAATCCATAAAACATGTTTTATTATATACTTCCCAGTGAAATAGTGGTTAGTGGATTGTATGGTTAGAATAAACCTTATATTCTCATTGTTTATATTTTCACAGTGAGAATATATAAGAACATATTCTCACTGCCGTAAAAAATGGAACTACTTTTTTCTACATTTGCTTATAACAGTCATATTTCGTGTCAAAGTTTAGAACTATTATCTATGCGCACTAAATATATGTAAATCGCCTCACACTCTGGCGTTACTATATTTATCCGCGAATAAAGGGGAATTGTCGAAACGAAACTTATTTTCTTTTTGAAACAGTTTGGAGTGTTGCATGATAAAAAGTATATAATAAATAGAATATTTGTTAGTTTGTCGTGAATATAGGATTTATTTTCATCTCGAAGTGAAAATATATGTTTTCGCACTTCTCGATGAAAATAAATCCTATATTCACTCCAAACCAACAAATATCCTCTATATATTTAAATTGAAAACAAATAATCTTTTGGAAAAAACAAAATATAATTGTAGAGCAGGTTGCACATTAAATATCGAATGTAAAACATACTTTCAAAGGGACTGGAGGCAGTTTTATGTGATGATTTTATTTACCTATATATTTCTACAATTTGTCCAAATTGCCTCCAGTCCCTTTAAAGACACAATTGGTAATCTTCATTTATAGTTACTGTTGAGGCTTTCAAGATGGCAGACGGCGGCTGTCTTTGATTACAAAGAATAAAAAAAATGTTGTGATCATTTAAACTCCTAATATTTTTATTCAGGTCTTCATTAATCTTGACAGGAACATGCAGGTAATTTTTTTGTTTTTGGGCCTTAAAGGGACACATGGCAGTCTTGATATTTTTTAAACTCGCGGCATCCCATTAGTTTTTCTACATAACTTGCGTTTGTTCAATCATTAAAGAAACTAACCCGCCAAATAGCGGCAAAAATTGCGCTACAAAATTGTTTATTAAAACTCCATCCATGTGTTCAGGTCATATAAGAATGCATATGTGCCAGTTAAAGTATAGATTTTTTTTATGGATTTTTTAAATACCCGCGATTGCATATACGTAAAATGGTAACTCTTAATTCGATGCTCCAGTTTTGGGGTTTGTTCTGGCTGGTTAAAGCCGTTTATATTGTGTCTATAGCATTTGGATTCTCAAATTATGTAACTTATATATAAACCTCGTCATCAGTAGGTTTAGGAAAGGTTGTTCATATGTTGTAAAATGTTGCTGTTGTTGGCGGGATAGGGACTTTAACATTATTATTATAAGAATATTATCACTACCAAATTTCTGAACGTTAATTCACGTTAAAATAACGTGAATTTTTAACATTAATTTCAGATGAAACGAGCAACAACGTGAATTTAAAGTTAAGAAATTAACGTGAAATTCACGTGAGTTTAACATTGAAAATAATTTAACGTTAGTGAATTGTAACCTTTTCATGTGAACTAAACGTGAAATTCACGTTATTGTTTTTCGACGTGAATTTCACGTTAAGGAATTTTGGTAGTGATAGTATAAAGCAAATGTTGGATATTTCTAACTGTTGATTATATTGCACCAATAATATGTTTAAAACTATGGTAGAATAACAAATTAAAATGAAAACTCAACATTTTATTTCATACATGCAAGCAGGTTTCAAGTTGAAATGTTACTGGATTAATGAATTGTACGGAGACCTATTTTAATGCTTGATAAAAACTTTAAGATTGCCATGTATCCCTTCAGTGTTATTTAACTGCTTGCAAAATAACCTAAGTTTATGCACAGGATTATGTCCCCTTATGTGTATGCCTTATTGGTTTAAAAAGTAAAACATCTAGAACTCCAATAATCTTGAATATTTTTACCATGAAACTTCTAGTTTAGTAGCTTTACAGTTTTATCTAGACAGTGCTACCCTGGAATAATTAATATAAACTTGATATAAATGTAAGTTATTCAATACACTGTCACTTGCTCTTTGATGACATAAACTGAGAATTGATACACTTTTTTTTTATCAAGTTTGTATGCATAGCACTGTTTAGATGATAGTGTAAGTAAAAGTGCAAACATAGTAAACTGGACGTTTCATGTAAATATATTCAGGATTATTTGAGTTCTCATTTTATCATGTTTAGCTCGACTGATCATAGATCAGCAGAGCTTACTTATACCGTGGTGTGGCAAATGTCGTCCATCCGTCTGTCATCCGTCCGTAAACTTTTTTTTTTGTGGCGACTACTCCTCTCAAACTACTTGACGGATTTTCATGAAACTTCGCTGGAATGTTGCTCTTGATGTCTAGTTGATCCTAGCAAAAATTCAGGTCGGCAGGAAAATCAAGATGGCCACCAAGGCTATAAATAAATTTTAAAAATGCAATATTGTGGCGACTAATTTTCAAAAACCATAAGTGATATTGATTTGGAACCTTTACCAAAATGACTGGCACGACATGTAGTTGATCCTAACCAAAGTTCATTTTGATTGGATTTCAAACATGGGCCGCCAGCGGCCATCTTTGTTGACGTAGAGTTATATAGGAAAAACTTGTGGCGACTACTCCTCTGAAACTACCTGACGGATTTTCATGAAACTTTACAGGAATGTTGCTGTTGATGTCTAGTTGATCCTAGCTAACATTCAGGTCGGCCGGAAATCCAAGATGGCCACCACGGCTAAAAATAGATTTTAAAAATGCGATTTTTTGGCGATTACTTCTCAAAAACCATAAGTGATATTGATTTAGAACCTTTAACAAAATGACTGGCATGACATGTAGTCAGTCCTAACCAAAGTTCATTTTGACTGGATCTCAAAGGGTCATCTTTGTTTACACAGAGTTATATAGGAAAAACTTGTGACTACTCCTGAGACTTCTTGATGGAATTTCATGAAACTTGAAAGGAATGTTGCTCTTGATGTCTAGTTGATCCTAGCAAAAATTCAGGTCAGTAGGAAATTCGAGATGGCCGCCACTGCTAAAAATATATTTTAAAAATGCGGCTTTGTGGCGTCTACTTCTCAAAAACTGCAAGTGATATTGAATTGGAACTTTACCAAAATGACTGGTGCGACATGTACTTGGTCCTAACCAAGATTCAGTTTGGTTCAATGTTAAACACGGCTGGTGGCGACTACTCCTCTGAAACTTCTTGACGGATTTTCATGAAACTTCACAGGAATGTTGCTCTTGATGTCTAGTTCATCCTAGCCAAAATTCAGGTCGGCCGGAAATTCCTAATGGCCGCCACAGCTAAAAATATATTTTAAAAATGCGACTTTGTGGTGACTACTTCTCAAAAACCGGAAGTGATATTGAATTGAAACCTTTACCAAAATGACTGGCACAACATCTTGCAGGCTGATCAGAAGTTGTCTGGGTGCTCATCAGTCAATTTGACCGAAACACCCCTTTGTACTATAAATGGACTGGTCCAAATTCAAAGAAAGGACAGTCCATTATACATTAATAGTAGAGTAAGGATTAAGTCTGCTTTGTATTTTTGGCTCTCAGATAAAGACTGAAAACAAATTGTAGAATTTAAGATTTTATTTTGATTCTGATTTTCCAAATATAACCACTGAGACAAGAGCAAGTCTACTTGTACTGGTGAGATAGTAACCTAATTCTTATGAGAAATTGCGTAACATGACCTGTGACCTGGTCACACACGGTCACCTGCTATATTTATGAATAGATAATGTTGCATAATAAATCATAATATTTAGGAATATAAGAATAGTTGCTCTTGATGTCTAGTTGGTCCTAAGTAAAAATCAGGTTGGCCTAAAATTCAAGATGGCCATCATGGCTAAAAATAGATTTTAAATACAATTTTGTGGTGACTACTTCTCTAAAACCATAAGTGGTATCGGTTTGGTACCTTTACCAAAATGACTTTCATAAAACTTACAGGAATGTTGGTCTTGATGTCCAGTTAGTCCCAAGTAAAAATCAGGTTGGCCGGAAATTCAAGATGGCTGCCAGAGCTTAAATACAAGTTTGTGGCAACTATTTCTCAAAAACCATAGCTGGTATCGAGTTGGAACCTTTACTTAAATGATTGGCATGACATGTAGTTGGTCCTAAACAAAATTCATTTTGATTCTATATATATACTTGGCCGCCAGTGGCCATTTTTGTTTATATAGAGTGATATAGGAAAAATTTGAAAGTGTTGGTCTTATTTCCATAAAACTTCACAGGTTCCCATTGCTGATCTGGCTATCAAAATCTGTCGGTAGAGATTCAAGGTCATTGACCTTCCCCGTGTGGTTGCGGGGGTAGAATACAACCACTGCAAATCTCGTTAGAGGCAGAGGGGTAGGACCCCTCTTCATGGTCATTTTGTCATTTTTTTTTATCATTCAAGGTTTTCTTCATGACACTGCATATGCAAATGTGGAAACGTGGCTCCATCGTAAATGGAGTGTCTACAATAGAATTTGCAGCAACTCTGCAGTTCTGCAGGTTAGAAGGTTCTAGGTCCATTCTCCAAATTTTATCTAGATTTAAATGGAGGATGAGCCTGGCATGTTCATTCCTGTTTGGCGCCATATAACCTTTCTTGTGTTGTTGCGCCGTAAAACCTCAATTCTATTCTTGTTTAAACACAATTTTGTGTGATTACACATAAGGGGACAGAACCCCTCCACTAAATTTGCAGGTGCCTTTAGTTTACTTATGAACTGTTGGTCAGCCATCTTTGGTGAAACTAACCTGCCAAATAATGGCAAAATTACACTACAAAACCATTTATCAAAACTCAGTCCATGTGTTCCGGTCAAATAATAATGTATATATGCCAATTAAAAGCATAGGGTTTTACATGGGTTCTTAAAATACATGATTGAATATGCGTTAAATGAATTGAGTTGGTAGGTTTAGAAACGGTTATATCTGTTGTAAAATTTGGCTGTTGTTGGCGGGATAGCTACTTTAAATAAAAAATATCAAAACTGGATGAGGTATGGTCACTGTAAAATGATCAGCATGACATGTAGTTGGTCTCAAATAAAAAAAGTGTGTTTATCCATCATCCAAGAGGGCCAAAAGGGAGCGTACTTGTCTACATATTATTATATATAAAAATATATATATTTGGATCTCTAGGCGATTCTTCTCGAAAACCTTGAATCTTCATTACAATTTAAAGAAAAATTGTAGGAGAATTCTAGTAGTCAAAAACTGAATGAGCTTATGCGATGGCACGCTGTCGCCTGTCCATCCGTTAACTTTCTTGTTGGTGACACTCTTGCACCTTCATTTTGCAATGCTTCTTTTCCAAACTAAGTCAGTGAGAACTCAGACAAGGTTAAAAAAAATACCAATATTAGAATTATGAGATGGCGAGTTGTCTAACGTCTGTTAAATGTTGCCTTGCCTTCATTTTTCAGTCGAACTTTACCAAACTTGGCCAGATTGCTGATATTAATGAAATCTAGGACAGCTAGGTTGGATAAGTAACAACGGACCCTTGATATAGCTAAACAAGCTTTATTTTGCTTTGTTAACACACCAGCTCCTTCATTAGCTCTACTTGCCAAAGGCCAGCAGAGCTTATGGGATGGTGAGTTGTCCGTCATTGTTGTCCATTAACCTTTACCTTGTGAATTCTCTAGCGCCTTCATTATTAATCGGATCTTTACCAACCTTTACCAGGGTTTTTATATCAATGAAAGCTCGGACAAGTTCAAAAACCAGCCAGATCGGATTAGTTTCACTGGAGTTATGGCCCTTGATTTGCTGAAAAATGCCATATTCAGCCTTGTGAACACTCAGCACCTTCATTTATTATTTAATCTGTACCAAACTTGCACAGCTTGTTAATATCAATGAAAGCTCGGACAAGTTCGAAAACCAGCCAGTTCGGATCAGTAACACCAGAGTTATGGCCCTTGTTTTTCTGAAAAATGCCATTTTCTGCCTTGTGAACACTAGCACCTTCCTTTAATATTTGATCTTTATCAAACTTGCACAGATTGTTAATATCAATGAAAGCTCTCACAAGTTCGAAAACCATCCAGATCGGACCAGTAACACCGGAGTTATGGCCCTTGATTTAGTTAGAAATGCTGTATTTTGCCTTGTTAAGATGGTGGGGCCTTTATTTTTCATCCAATCTTTACGGAACTTTACCAGATTGTTAATAACAATGAAAGCTTGGACAAGTTCGAAAACCAGCCAAATCAGATTAGTAACACCAGAGTTATGGAACTTGATTTAGTTTTAAAAAATCCTGCATTTTGCCTCGTTAAAACGATAGGGCCTTCATTTGTCCGGATTTCAACGAAACTCTGCAGGGATGATCAGTATCAAGCCTAGTTGTGCAGCATATCGTCACCATGTTCCGGTTGAATGATTTTGGCAGAATTATGGCCCTTTAAAGGTTTTAGTATACAAACTTTGTCCGGACTAGTTCTCCTGAACCCCTGGCCGGATTCCAAAGAAACTTTGCAGGTATGATCAGTACGAAGCCTAGTTGTGCATTCCATCGCTGGGATCCGGTTAAAATATTTTCGGCGGTGTTATCGCCCTTTACAGGTTTTAATGCACACACTTTTTCCGGACTAGTTCTCCTTAAGCCCTGGCCGGATTTCAACGGAACTTGGCAAGATTGATCAGTATGAAGCCTAGTTGTGCATAGCATTGCCATGTTCCAGGTAAGTGATTTTTGGCGGAGTTATTGCCCTTTAAAGCTTTCAATACCCAGACTTTGTCCAGATTGTTCTTCTGAACTCCTGGCCAGATTTCAACGAAACCTTTTAGGGATGATCAGTATCAAGCCTAGTTGTGCATATCGTCACCATGTTCCGGTTGAATGATTTTTGGCGGAGTTGTGGCCCTTTAAAGGTTCTAGTACACTAACTTTGTCCAGACTAGTTTTCCTGAACCCTTTGGCTGATTTCAACGAAACTTTGCAGGGATGATCAGTACCAGATCTGCATGACCTGCATGAAATTGCATAACATGACCTGTGACCTGGTCACACACCTGCTATATTTATGAATACGGATCATTCCAAAGGTGATTTGGAGAAATTACTGTTGAGCAGCAAATAGGATATACTAAGGCTGATGTTGTAAGGGATTTAATAGATATAGCCTTATAATTAAAACTTGTGGTGGCATTATGACATTTTTATAAGCTGGAAAAAGATATATTCTTTAGACTAGGATAAAATTGAACGAGATTATAATGTTGAATAGGAAATGTTGCATAATAAATAATATTTAGGAATATAGAAATGTTGCTCTTGATGTCTAGTTGGTCCTAAGTAAAAATCAGGTAGGCCTAAAATTCAAGATGGTCGTCATGTCTAAAAATAGATTTTAAATACAATTTTGTGGTGACTACTTCTCTAAAGCCATAAGTGGTATCGATTTGGTACCTTTACCAAAATGACTCTCATAAAACTTTACAGGAATGTTGATCTTGATGTCCAGTTAGTCCCAAGTAAAAATCAGGTTGGCCGGAATTTTTAAGATGGCTGCCAGAGCTTAAATACAAGTTTGTGGCAACTACTCCTCAAAAACCATAAGTGGTATTGATTTGGAACCTTTACTAAAATGACTGGTATGACATGTAGTTGGTCCTAAACAAAATTCCTTTTGATTCTATGTCAAACATGGCCGCCAGTGACCATCTTTTTTTACATAGAGCGATATAGTAAAAACGTGTGGCGACTACTTCTCTGAAAGTGTTGGTCTTATTTCCATAAAACTTCACAGGTTCCCATGGCTGATCTGGTTATCAAAATCTATCAGTAGAGCTTCAACGTCATTGACCTCTTGTTTTTATTAATTTACTATTTTTTTTCCATTTCCATGCTAATAAATCTGGTATTAGAAAGTGCTTTAATGATATCAAGATATGTGTGTAGCAAGTTTCATGAAGATACCTTGAACGGTTTTGGAGCTATGCGCCGGAAACGAAAATGTTGATAAATCGACTTTTATTTTCATTTCCTAGCTAAGAAAGAGATTATAGAATGTGCATAAATTATATCAAAAGGCCAGGAGCTTGAGATATGTAACAATTTTCATGAACATATCTTATGAACAAAAGATAAATATTTTGCAAACTATTGGTCAAAACAAAATATCACATAACTATTCTGAAATGTGTTTAAAATAAGAGCTACAAAAGTGAGTAATTAGGAATTGTGTTCAGTGTACATATACTGCCCTAATTTTACTATCGAATATGTTCATGTTTTTTTAAACGTGCTCTGAGAATAGATGCGTATACACGGAACCGCCCGGTTGACGTCCCCATCCGACGGAGAAGGCTTAGGGGAAGTGTCTTGCCCAAGAACACCAACGAAACTCGGGGGCGCCGTTGAGGTGCTCCGGTCGATATGAAAACATGAATGTTTTGTCAAAGTCCATGAACACTTTCATTATTGCCTAACATAAACCTATGAGTTTGCTAAAAGAATGAACGAATGGTGATTTATGGCACGTCGACACATACATAGGTAATTTTGTGCGCGAAAACCGATGAAAATGAAATAGTCAATTATTAAAATACATGTATGCTAAAATGTATAGGTAAAACTATTTACAAATAAGGGATAATACGGTTTCCAAAAGAAAACAAATATACAAGATTATTCAAACCCCTACAATTATGCGATGGTTCAGTTAAACAATAATGTAGCGTGTAGGTTATTTGCAGTTATTGCACTATAGTTAGTACACATTTTATTTAAAATAAAAAGTTAAACATTTCCATTTACGCATCAACACACCGTATAACCGGCAATCACCAAGTCGGGCGTTGTTTCAAATCGGTTCCGATTTTTACGCGATTACGAATCGGTAGGTATTTTTATTTTACTTATAGCTATGCATATTGATATTTAATACGCTAGTATGTTCAGATATGTTTGCAGATTGTTTCAATACGGTTTTAATCCATATTAGTGGAAAATAGAGGAGTTATTGTCTGTAAACTTGCGAAGGTTTACACAAGAACCACAATTTACACACTTTCAAGCCAAAACTCGCTCCTTTGCACATAGTTCTGTTCTTTTTTCCCGATTAAATCTAAAACCAGCGGAGAGAAAAGTGTGATATTTTAGAGTTTTCGACCCGGTAGTAAAAGAGATAACATTTTTTTGAACGAGATGAAGGAAATTTGGCAGTCGTTGCAGTATTGGAAATGACAGTCGATCAAGTCGGAATGGCGTCGGCATAGTGAAATAAAAAAAAAACGTCTCATTTTAATGCGTGGTATTTGTTATATTTCTAAATTAGTGTCAACAAATGGTAACAAATCGTGAAGTGATTAGTAAATAATTCTAAATAGTGCACATTGTATCACTTGTTTGAGTTCTACACAATCCATATAGTTAACGTTGTATCAATTGCATGATTCACATATATTCATAGTAGTATTGTCCAAGTTACATAACAGTAGTGAATCCAGATAACAAATGTTAAAGTCCATAACACTGTACACGTATTCATATACGTATGCTATTCAATGTATGCTATTCAGTAATCAGTTTCATTTTGTCTAGATCGTATTTTGTAAAGACAGCAACTTGCGATATAGTTTTGTTAAAGGCACTAAGATAGGTCGATATACATAGCGACTATCGTTCATTAGGCACAGCCCCTCACCGCTGTAGGTTCGATCCCTCCGGGGCCTAGGAATCTTTATGTGAGGAAGCTATCCAGCTGCTTGCGGAACGTCGGCGGTTCTACCCAGGTGCCCGCCCGTGCACGAAAATTGCCCGGAGATGCACCTGGGGTCTTCCTCCACCAATGGAAGCTGGAAACCTTAGCTGTTGGTGTGACTATAACATCCAATTCAATTCATTAGGCACATCTGTTTTTTTGTGTATCCTTACGGTATATGATAGGTTTAGTCTCTCTCTGTCTGTCTGTCTGTCCGCCCACGAAATGCAACACAATATAACAGACTAACGCTTCATTGTTCAACACATTTGGCATGCGTATCCATGACAATGAAGGACTCAAACCCGTGTCTTATTTTAGCGCCGACCATGACCTTTTCAAAGCGACTTACAGTTGACCTTTCCCCATTGGTACAACCTATACTGAATCATTCTTTATCTTACAGCGCGCGGTAGTTGATTAAACTGCAACTTTAAAGGGACACACGGTAATTTTGAAGTTGTATCAAGTATTGGAATTAGCATCTCGATGTATATATCGGGCATCATTTTGACTTTAAACATGCTTCCATATATTAATCTAACAAAATGCTGAGTGTTGGATTTTTTCTTTATTCTACCGTAGATTTAACTATATTATTGGTGCAATATAATCAATATTAAGTAATATGCAAAAACAGTTTTCTTTGAACTTTTCAAAATTCAAGTTATGTAGAACAAGAGGTCAATGACCTTGAAGCTCTACTGATAGGATTTGATAGCTAGATCAGCATGCATGTGAAGTTTCATGAAAATCTGTCCAAGTAGTTTCAGAGGTGTAGTCGCTACAAGTTTTTACTCTATAGCTCTATGTTAACAAAGATGGACGATGACAGCCATGTTTAATGTTGAATCAAAATAATTTTCAACAAGGACCAATATCATGCCATGCTGATCATTTTAGAAAAAGTCCCAAATCAATATCACTTATAGTTTTCAAGAAGTAGTCGCTACAAACTGGTTTTTTAAAAATCTATTTTTTTTATCGTGGCGGCCATCTTGAATTTCCGGCTGATCTGAAAGTTTGTTAGAATCAACTAGACATCAAGATCAACATTCCCGTGAAGTTTCATGAAAATCCGTTAAGTAGTTTCAAAGGAGTAGTCGCTACAAGTTTTTACTACATAACTCCATGTAAACAAAGATTGCCGCTGGCAGCCATGTTTAATATGTAATGTTTTATGAAAATCCATCTAGTAGTTTCAGGAGTAGTCGCCACAATTTTTTCCTATATAACGCTATGTAAATAAAGATGGCCGCTGGTGGCCATGTTTGACATCCAATCAAAATGAACTTTGGTTAGGACCAACTACATGTCGTGCCAGTCGCTTTGGTAACGGTTCCAAATCAATATCACTTAAGGTTTTTGAGAAGTAGTCGCCACAAAATCGCATATTTAAAATCTATGATTAGCCGTGGCGGCCATCTTGAATTTCCGACCAACTGAATTTTTGCTAGAATCAACTAGACATCAAGAGCAACATTCCTGTGATGTTTCATGAAAATCCGTCAAGTAGTTTCAGAGGAGTAGTCACCACAACAAAAGTTTACGGACAGACGGACGGACGGACGGACGACGGACGGACCACCACGGCATAAGCTCTGCTGATCTTTGATCAGTATAGCTAAAAACTAAGTGATGCCGCGAGTTTAGATTGATTGACAAATCTAGATTGCCATGTATTTCCCTAATATGTTTATTGGCGACCAATTCTTCAATAGTTCAAAACTATTTTTATGCCACCATCACCATTAAACATATATAGCGTTAGCCATGTCCATCCGTCTGTCCATCCGAGTGTCAGTCCATCCCGAAAAGGGTGTCCATTTCCTACCTCAGTTTTCAACCGATTGTATCGAAACTTTACAGGATGCTTACCTATGATTTAAAGATAGCATATTGATTCCGCGTGAAAATCGACGTTGTATTAACGTTAAAATAGTTTGTGTGTCTATCGCCTCCCACTATTTTCAACCGATTTAAAGATAGCATATTGATTCCGCGTGAAAATCGACCTTGTATTAACGTTAAAATAGTTTGTGTGTCTATCGCCTCCCACTATTTTCAACCGATTGTTTTGAAACCTTGCACGATGCTTACCTATGATGTCAAGATATGCATATCGATTCCGCATAAAAATCGTCTTTGTATTACCTGAGTTACGGCCCTTTTTTTTGCCAGACTTTACGATTCCCGCCGATTTATTTGCAGTTGGGGCATCCATCTCCAATGAATACTTTTCTAGTTATTCATCTCGTACAGTAGTGTGTGTTCCGAATAAAATGTTTATAAAACGTAAGAGTTGCCAATTGTCATAAAATGTTGGGGTTCCTGAAAATTTAGATGTTTGAAAAGATGGATTTGCTATACTAATTATGCTGTAAAATTAAATTAAAGCCGGTAGGGGATAAATGTTGTGTTTTCAAAAGTACACTAGAACGAATTAAAACGGCGCGGCCGTCGTAAAATACCAGCGTTTTATTCATACAGGTCACTATCCCCCCCCACCGCCCACCGCCACCCTAGACCCCCCGCCCCCCCCCCCCACCCACCCACACACAGCCCCACAGTACATACAATGTAATCCCTTCATCAAAATGTTCATTTGAGAAATAATTTTTAAATAAATTGACCCCCTGTTACCCTCCACCCACCACCCACGCCCTCCAACCCGAATCCTAGGGAAGACGTCCGAGTTTTAAATAATAAATCATTTGACATGCTGTGTATCTCTTTATTAGATGACTATTATACCAATTAATGTACAAAAGTATGAAAAAATTACACCGTAATTGCATTATTAGTGTATTTGATGCCCCTTCCTCCAGGCCCAACTATAACATAGGAGGAAAAAAATGTATACAGTGTTATCCCATCATCATATTTCATTTGAGACATAACTATATAAAAAAAATCCAAGTCCCCCACACACACACAACCCCCTCCCCCACCCCCACCTCCAACCCCCTCCCCCTGGCAGACGGTCCTAGTTCGATATAATAAAAATAATAAAATCATTTAATATGTTGCTTATCTTTTATAGACGTTTACATACACCAAGTTATGTGCAAGAATATGGTCATATTTTGTCCGCCTTGAGGGACCCTGGATGCAGAGCCATCATCATAATGTTATATTTGAGACATAATTACAAAAAAAAAAATGGCAAAACAATGACCCAAAATTCCGCCCGCCCCACCCACCCTGGGCCCTAGGGCAGACGTTCGAGTTTGCGAAATATAAAAATCGTTTGATATGTTGTTTATCTTTTATAGACGGTTATGTGCAAAATATGAAAAATGACAGTGTAATTGAATTTTTAGTTTATTTGACCTTTTGACCCCCCCCCCCACCCACCCCCACCACCCCCCCCCCCCCCCCCCCCCCCCCCCCCCCCCCCCCCCCCCCACTGAGGGCCCCTGGGCTCGGAGCCAAAAATAATAGTGCTCTTGCACGCCGTCATCATATGGTATGTCATACACTAAGTTTGGCTGAATTCCGTTCAGCGGTTTAGGAGGAGATGCGGTAACGGACAGACGGACGGACGGACAAACGGAGACGATTTTAATACATTTAATACACAGTGTTTTTTTTTCAAAAACGAGGGTATAAAAATCGTGCTCTGTCCACAGGTGGCAGTATCAGTGTTGGGAACATAATATATATAAAATTTTAAAAAAAATAACATGATTTCCTTATTACATATATGAGCAATTATTTTCTCTTTTTAAAAACAACAACAATACGTGTGGGTAATTTTCTAAGCGCGCCAGAGGCTTAGTAGTAGAAGGTCCGCCATGTATGCGGAATATCGCGTGTTCAATCATCGACCGGGTCACACCAGAGACTTCATTTAAATGTTCTAATAGCTCCCTCGCTTGATAGCATATAATTAAAGCTTAGTGTGCATATAAAGCGTTGACTGTTAGGCCCGGTGACAGTGCACTGTGGTTGCGTGGGTTACATACATTTAAGTTACATACATTTCAATGTATTCTGTTATATTTGCAAGGAATAATTCAAACCAAAGGCAATTTATAACTCTCGATTCTTTTTTATTTATTTTTTTATTATTTTTTTTCGCATTTTGACAAACACACACACGCAATATATATGCACTACATACTATTTTAAAAAAGAGACACATCGTTGGTATAAAGGACATTGGCTAAAACGAAATTTAGTTGTTAGACATGAACTGTGTTGTAAGAAAACTCTGAGTAGAGATTGCAAGTTTAAACAATCATCTTTCAAGAATGAAGATCAAAACACGTCGCCGACTCTGTTTACTAATGCAGAGTGCAAATGTCTTGACAATTATCTAAAAATGTCAACTGAAACATGTTAATATTCAAAATCTATCATACTAGTGATAATTTTACGATATGTTAAGCACAATATATCCCGATGTCAACGACTGCCTTATAATTCGGTAACCCGACTTTAACGCCATCCCGATACGACTGCAACGACTGCCAAATTTCCTCCATCTCGTTCAAAGAAATGATATCTCCTTTACTACTGGGTGAAATTTCACACTTGTGCTCTGCAGTGGTTATAGATTTAATCGGTATCGTGAACTATGTGCAAAGGAGTGAGTTTTGGCTTGAAAGTATGTAAATTGTGGTTCTTGTGTAAACTTCGTAAGTTTACAGACAATAACTGGTCTATTTTTCACTAATATGGACTAAAAACGTATTGACATAATCTGCAAACATATCTGAACATACTAGCATATTAAATGTTTGTAATATCAATCAATATGCATAGCTATATGTAAAATAAAAATACCTACCGTTTCGTAATCGCGTAAAAATCGGAACCGATTTGAAACAACGCCCGACTTGGTGATTGCCGGTTACGTGGTGTGAATTTGTTCTGTTCGTAGCCTAAACTTTAATCGCCATGTACGCTAAGGACGAGGCCTTCCAACGTTGTGTAAATATTCCTAAGATATTTTGTTTGCGAATTCAAACAGCACGTCTCATCGGCGATGCACCTGAGTAATTTATGACGAATGGTGCGGGTGCGTTGAACGCATTCGCGTATCCCATCATGCCTCTCTTTAACCACTTCCAGGAGCCCCGAATCGCTCTTCTGGTGCGCTTGGCCATCTAGTGAACAAAAATGAATGATGATATATGATAGTAATTGCATTTTTAAATGTGTCATAATTTGTTCATAAATAAATATAAAATCAAAAGCCACCTCCAACCATCTTAGCAGTACTCGTATTAAAACACAGGCAGTCGGTTAATATAAGTTAAAAAACATTTACGGTTAGCCATCAGGGTCATAACTTTTACAATGTTACGCGTAACGGAAATCAAGTTACGCGTAACATTGTTTAAGTTTTGACCCCGATGTACGTATAAAACGCCGAAAATCTGCTTGTCGTTGACTTGACATATGCATTACAAACAAGTTTGACTAAGTATGTATTCGCAGGGAAAGGCATGCACATTGTTTAGGGTATATTGTAGCATTTATTTGGGTACTTTGTTTGAGCTAAAGGATGTTCGGAATTTTAATTTCAATGGAACATTAATAATAATAATACATTATATATCAGAGAAAATAGAATGTTTAGTGGTAAATAAAAATACCAATCATTTGAACACCCATTAATCAATACAAATTTAACAGTCAAAAGTAGTTTCCTTCATAGAGCTTTTCAAATGTATGTTTGATCAACTTTTAACTTTGTTGTAGTTAATGTTTTAATTTCTATCTAAACTAGATTTGAATATGTTTGAACATGAAAAAGCCCCATCTAACGTGTAGTTTGATTGTAAACTATTGGATTTTGACGATATTTTATTTACCACAAATTACCCACATCATTCTCTGGTACATAATTTATTTGTGTAGCACTTCATTGTACCTGAAGTTGCCGAAAACCCTTTGGCTCGAATAAACGTTTCAACCATCCAAACAATAAGTTTATGGTTTAGTCTAACATTTGAATTCACAATACAAATTCTACAGAGTCTGCATGGGGAATCCAGCTCATGCTTTCCTTGAAGCGGTAACCTGAAACCTTAAGAAACTAACCTGCAAATAACGGCAAATTTACGCTACATAGCCGTTTATCAAAACTCTGTTCAGGTGTTTGCCATGAAATAATGTATACGTGTCGATTAAAAGTATATAGGATTTTTTCATGTGTTCTTAAAATACCCTTAATTGAATATGTGTAAAATGAATTATGAGTTGGTAACTCTTAATTCAACGCTCCTGTTTTTACAGGGTGTGGTCTGGCTGGTTAAAGCCGTCTATATTGTGCCTATAGAGTTTGGATTCTCAAAATATGTAAGTTACTAGTATATAATTATATACCTCGTCGTCAGTAGATTTAGAAACAGTGTACATAAGTTATCAAATTTGGCTATTGTTAGCGGGATAGCAACTTTAAAAAATATATTTACGAACCATCATTATTTCCAATGTTCTACCCTTACACCAGAACAAAGAAAACGTCACAGCTATATATGGTTTACACCTGGTCGGATTACACAAACAGAGTAATCACCCATCACAATGTATACATTGCTTCGTTGTTTGTTTTTGAGACCGGTAGGACGTACGAGATAATGAGGTTACGTAACTATGATACACATTTTAAGGCAATAATGTGTATGATTTTCCATGCAATCTCCAGGAAAGGGCATTCCTCATTCGGATGATCTCATTTGACAAAGCTAAATTGAAACGATATGGTTCTTCTATACTACTCAAAATTTGCTAAGGATCACTTTTATTCTTCCATATCATTTGATTAGAAATTAATTCACAATAACGATATTAATTTCATTGATACTTCAAAATTCCACAGTTTGAATAAAGTCATGAGATCACATGACCATACACTTCCCTTAATAATTTCATGTAAAATAGAAATAATGCTATTTATTTCAGCAAGAAATTTAGACAGCAAAAAAGTGATCCTTAGCAAATTTTGAGTAGTATAGTAGCTGCACATTCGACCACACGGGTAAATTACAAAAGCAAAAAAAAGCGTTCTCAATTCGTATAATGTTTCGCAAGAATGAAACAACATAACTGGGTAGGCCTATATAAGTAAAAGAACATAAAACGTGGATATAAGGTGATACATTTGTATATATGTCTATATAGTTGGATTTGCAGGGAAACATCAACATGCTGTAGAAGTTCATAAATACATATATTGTACGGTATGCTCCAGAAATGAAATGAATCTTAAAATGACGAATTCGTTTCCATGTTAACGCTGAAGGTATATTTAATTTAATATATACTCAGTTGCAAAAGAAAGTGGACACTGAGTTTTGTTTAGATTTAATTGTATAAAGTTTTTTTAGAATTAAATTGACAAATTCCAAAATGAATATGCCATGTTTAATACCAAAGTTTTTTATCATTCCATTGCCAATATCATGTTGTCATTTGTTTTACAATTAAATCTAAACAAAAGTCAGTGTCCACTTTCTTTTGCAACTGAGTATAGTTGCATCTGCAGGAAAATGTCAACATGCTAAGCGTTACTTAAATATGGGGAGTTGTGAATTCGTATTTGGTTCTGTTTGTTTCATTCGGTAAACTGCCTTTGTCGGCAAATAAGGATTGAATGCCATTATTAAACGTACATTGAATTATGAAATACATCAGGGTGCGTGCAATGAAAGTGAGCACAGAATGGGACTTGGGTTCATGTACATTTTGCTCGTGCAGTTAGTAGTTTAGTTCTGAAAATGAAATTTAATCCATATTTTTTTTATCGTTTTCCATGTTCCACAAACCCATTCCTTATTTTATTATTATTTATCATTGGACCGACACATTTATTGCTTGTTGTGTTTATGTTGTTTCCTTTTTCGCGTCAACTTGATGTCATCTGACGCCGTTCCGAGGAACAATTAAACGTAGTTTCTGAGCTTGTGTCGTTTTAAAATATGTCAAAATAACCGCCAGTTGGCGTTATACAATATTATAGGCATAAAAATATCATTTAAAGGTTCTGATTAATTTACAAAAACGATTGCATATTCAACTTCATTTGGGTTTAAATTATATTTATAAATGGGTGTTTATATGATGAAACATTATGTAATATTTTAAGTCAATAAAATAAAATGTATTCCTCTTCTTCTTGTGTATTTCCATACGATGTCATGGTGACCCTGACCTTTGATCTACTGACCACAAAAGCAACAGTGTCCCTCCGCTCACCAAGGGCAATGCACTTATGAAGTTTCATGAGTGCGGGTGTGGTGGTTTCGAAGTTGTCGTGCGGAATGCCTATTTCCACATAATGTCATGTGAACTAGACCTTTGACCTACTTCCCCCAAAAGCAATATGATGCATTCTCTCTTCAAGGTCAATGTACCTATGATCGTGTCACAAGTGTTGGTGTTATGGCTTCGAAATTATCTTGCGGAATACGTAATTGTACGCAAGGACAAACCCAAACCATACATAATACTTCCCGTTTTTCAAATTTGAGTATACATTTAGATTAAGCGAGTGGCTCACCAGAAACAGTAAAAGCTACATGATGCAAAACAGGTGCAAGTATTTTGAAATAAGATGTCATTCACAGACAAAATTAAATGGAGATACAATGCCATAACATTGAGAACTATTTATGATAGTATAACTTTAAAACTTGCTATCTCGATTTGTTTTGACAGCGACTGCTTGTGCAAATATATATTCAATGTTTTGAAATGGTTATACATTATTGTTACCTGCATACAAACGACAATGTATGTGCATATAAGCGGGGATAATCTTGTTGAAATAATAGGTAGAGTTATCGAACATGTCATGTTTTATTGCTGGGGAGCACTTGCGAAAAGGTTTTTCTTAATTCTATAAAAAGTTACAGCAACTTGAATGAAAACTTTAATCTATTTGCTCGTTTCTCCTATTTTGTTTTTTTTAATGAGGAAAACGTGTGAGAAGTTTCAATCATATGCTTTACGATTTGAAATTTATGGCCAACTTGGACCAACAATTTAGTGTATTAGTATAAATGGGGCATACCTTTGTAAAATGAAAAGCTACAGTTACGGAACTTGTCTCTTTCATGTTGTTTTGTTATGGGGAACACCTTTGAAATGCTCTGAGTGATAGGAAATGTATGGCCAACGTGCACCAACACTTAAGTGTGAGGGGGAAGCTAACGCCGACGCCAACGAGGCGAGTATGAGAGTTTCACTATTTTTTCGAATAGTCGAGCTAAACATGATGTTGCGTTAGAACCAGACACTCATGTTCGACTTAGTCAACGAAAACTCATGTAAAATCCTCTTTAGAACCTATATTAATATCAGCCGAAGTAACTTCCGGCTGAACGAACACTCGTTTACTTGATTCAACTCTGGGATAATGAAAGTGTTGAAGGAACTATCCTCAACTGTGCATGCGTTTTATACCGTCGTCGATGATTTATATAATCAATGACCCGTCTAGTGTCTTCCGTGAACATATCCACAGAGGATGGTATGTTGGGCAACCCGAAACCAATGTAAAACGCTCGTCGAAAATACTTCAATGTATTTCTTGTTGATGTCACAAAACGTCTTTTAAACTGCAATTTTAATATTTATTTATACAAAATGTTTATATGAAATTGATATTTAAATATGAATATAGACTATGTGGAAGAATGAACTGAATGTTAAGCTGTCAAGACAGATTTTGTTTTAAAGACGCTCTTTAAAGCTACTATAGCTCTATATAAGGCTAGTGGGCGTGTAATGAACGTGAAATTGGCAGTAGCAGTAGCAGTAGCTACTGTCAGCAGTAGAGCACCATCTCAATAGGTATTTTCATCACAGGTGCTTTCTATGCGCAGTATGTTGTTTCTACTTTCCCACCATCATGTTTAGCAGACAACCCCTTTCGCAACCATCCTATGTTTGTTACTGCTACTGCTGCTACTGCTAACTAATGCCAGCAGTAGCAGCAGTAGCTACTGGCAGCAGTAGCGGTAACAGCAGTAGCTACTGCCAGCAGTAGCACCGATGTAGCAAATGAGAGCGGTTTAACCACAGGAACTGGTCACTTTTAACTTTTGCCTTCTATTATTATAATTGTCTATAAAGGACTTTAATGGGAAATTTTGGAAAATGCTGGTGTTCTTTTTCAGAGGTCAAGCAGACGTTCGAAACAATCTCAGTTACATGCACACTATATACTAACATGTGCAGAAATAAATTTCCTATCCAACAATACCTTTCTTCCTACGATCCCTTGTAAATTCCCTGAGATATCCGAGTTCAAAGTCACCAAAGTGCAATTTCAAGCTACTCGTCGTTTGTCTATGTCCCCTATGTAAACAAATGAAATTTACCGAAAATCAGGTGTCCGTTAATTCCGTTAATTTCGGCGCAGTATTCCAGCTTCAAATCACAACCAATTCACTAAAGTAAAGAACCGATACGTAAATAAATCCATATTTTATCAGTTTGCATAGTCCGTATCACGAGAAAGTCACACAACAACGAGTATTTCGCCACTTGTTATCGGCACTAGCAGACTTTACAAATGAAACCGCCATTTTCAAATGAAATACGGGGCCGAATGACGTCATAATGCGAACCTAACAGCTATGGTAAAAAAAAATACTTTTTAAAATTATTCTTGAATATATTATTAAATACGCTTGTGCTTATCCATAACACTATTATTGATTATAATAGTGTTATGGATAAGCACAAACGTATTTTCTAATATATTCAAGAATAATATTAAAAAGTAAAAATACTTACCATAGCTGTTAGATTCGCATCATGACGTCATTCGGCCCCGTAATTCATTTGAAAATGGCGGTTTCATTTGTAAAGTCTGCTAGTGCCGATAACAAGTGGCGAAATACTCGTTGTTGTGTGACTTTCTCGTGATACGGACTATGCAAACTGATAAAATATGGATTTATTTACGTATCGGTTCTTTACTTTAGTGAATTGGTTGTGATTTGAAGCTGGAATACTGCGCCGAAATTAACGGAATTAACGGACACCTGATTTTCGGTAAATTTCATTTGTTTACATAGGGGACATAGACAAACGACGAGTAGCTTGAAATTGCACTTTGGTGACTTTGAACTCGGATATCTCAGGGAATTTACAAGGGATCGTAGGAAGAAAGGTATTGTTGGATAGGAAATTTATTTCTGCACATGTTAGTATATAGTGTGCATGTAACTGAGATTGTTTCGAACGTCTGCTTGACCTCTGAAAAAGAACACCAGCATTTTCCAAAATTTCCCATTAAAGTCCTTTATAGACAATTATAATAATAGAAGGCAAAAATTAAAAGTGACCAGTTCCTGTGGGTTTAACGCTTGGGTTACTACCAATTTCAAGCTCTTGAAACATGGCTGGAAACACGTATATAGGCTGTTTTATAGCACACCTATTTCATTTCCTTACCTGCGATCGACAAGTAAACATAAAAAATACACACCCAATCACTGAAAAATATCCTAGACAGTGCGAGTTTCAAACCCATGTCTTTCGGAGTGACAGTCACTGCGCTTTGCCATTGGGCTAATTGAATCAGTTGATCAATAGGGTTACTGTTAGCAATGTAGACGTTATAATTTGTTTCACTTTGTGTGTGTGATTCAATGCGTTTCTAAGTGCATATGTTCACAAAGACCTTGGGAAATAAAACACCCTAGAAAATATAGATTACAAATTCCAACGATAGAATAGTATACGCTGAAAATATACAATGTATGATTTGCTGAAATAACCCAACATCTATTATTTTTAAAAAGTAATATTTTAGTAGTCTCTTTGGCTAGGTATACGGATTGTCAATCCGGAGGTCTCGAGTTCGAATCCCGTGTTGAGTGAACTATTTTTCAATGATATGACAGGGAGATATTTTGATATCGATGTTGCTACAACGAACGACAGATTAAACATGATCTGCTGGTATAGGTTTCTCTCCTTAAATACGGGTTTACGGCCATGTTTCATAAGCTTGAAATTGGTAGTAAAACCCCTCCCGTTTTCTTTATGTATACGCCCACACGCCTTATATAACTATAGTATCTTTAAATACATTTATACTAAATGCGGACAAGTTTGGCAGTTTTTATTTTTACCAAAAGCAGCTAAACGTGTTGCAGATGTAATAATAGGAAATAAGCGCAATAAACACTTGTAGGGATATAGTAAGGTGAGCGGGGAGCCCATATCAAAACCCATGATATTTGAGGGCTAAACAACAATAATATATATTGGTTTCAATTCATGTTTTACATCGTTTTATGTTTTCTCCATTTTTGTTTATGGATTTGCTTTAAAGGTTGGTGCCTCTCCTCCGTCCCTTCCTCAATCACAAATCCTGCATTCGCGTATGAACACGTTATATATAAGATTCCGTTAATAGTATTATACTCAACTCGGTGTTAATATTAAGAGATCGCTCACATGTAAAATTATCGGAACTAATCAGATTGCAGATCGTGGCATTTGTTATATACTATTTAATACCGCAACAAACGCGCAGTCGGTTAGAGCGTCGTCTACTATGTGTCTACTGAACCGAAGATTCATGGTTCGAGCCTTATATAAGGCAAACAATTTTAAATCATATAATGTTAAGACATTTCAAAAAATATTATACGAAACTACTACGGAATAAATCTGATTGGTTCCGCAGTGTTTCATTTTGCTGCGCATCCCGAGTCCCTGACTCACTTTTTTCTGAGGACCCATCATTTCAAAATATATGCATCCCATCTCCCATCCCATGGGATGCATCATTTGAAATCTGAAAACTGAATTTAAGAAAAATTTAAATAGGTTAATCTACACGTTAAATTAATCTAAAGGAGGAAAATGATCATTTAAAATAGGAAAATCAAAATCAATTGACCTAGCCTATATTCTAGTCCATTTAATTTCTCTTTTGATCTTTCAACAAATTGTTGTCAACACCGTCACGGGACCCATTATTTTTCATTGGGACTCATTGTTCTAATGTATGTGAGTTCTAGGGACTCATTCAGGCTGAATTCAAAATGAAACACTGGTTCCGACAATTTGGCATTTGAGTACGCTGTTAATGTTTTGTTCCCAAGCGTGGAATCAAACACTGACCGCCACGGTTGAAAACTTCACATCTACAAGAACAAAATGCAGCACCCTTCGTTGGGCTACATTGTTTACACAAGTAACGACGTTAAAGGGACACACGACAATCTTGAAGTTTTTGTCAAGCATTAACATTATCGTTTCGATTAATCAATCCAGCATCATTTTAACTTTAAAACCGGCTGGCATATAATTAATACAATTTTGAATTTTCAAACTTCTTCATTATTCTACAATAGGTTTAAATATATTATTGGTACAATTTAATAAACAGTTACTAAAACGCAAACACAATTTACTTTGGTTATGGTATTTAATGTCATTGATTGAACAAATACAAGTTATGTAGAAAAACAAACGGGACGCCGCGAGTTTTAAAAAAAATCAAGATTGACATGTGTTCCTTTAACAAACATGTTTTCGGGGAATATCGGGGAGGTCGTCTCCGCGGCCGAATGGTTTCAATCCCACTGGGAGCTCGACTTGTAAGTGAGGAAGTGTCGATTCTTACTGATAGCGGGAGGTGTACAGTACTGGTTCTACCGACGAAAAGTGGGTGGTCTGCCTCCACCAAAAACATCGACCATCATATAATAACCTTACATGTGTTGAAAATGACGTAATACACCATACAAACAAACAAACAAACAAACAAACAAATCGGGGGAAGAGTGCTATTATTTCACCAACATAACACGTCTGTAAAGAAACATTTCATTTGCTGTAACTTACGCCTATTACAATCGGGAAAAAATATAATAAACTCATCTTACATGTAGAAAATTACATATATTGTAAAATACAAACGAAAACACATGTTTATTTATTAGCTGAAAACCCTCTACAACAAAATATAATACAACAATAACAATCATTGCAGGTGTGTCTGATATATAGCTTATTTAAAAAAAAATACAAATTCTGACAAGTAGAAATAAAAGTTTTGTACAAAAAAAATCTCAATTGGAAAATATCCATAATAAGTATTAGAAAAACAAGTTAACAATATAATTTGAGTTTCTTATTGAGATTCTATGAAGATTACGTATAGAAAAACGGCTTCCTGTACAGCACGTGCAGGAAAACAGCGTCCGAACAGCACGTGCATGAATACGAAATCCGCATATCTGTATATGAGCGAGCTGAACTGTGCAGTATGTAGTCGTTTGTGCAGAAATAAATTTGAAACCGGAGACACGTGACCGTTTTTTATTTTTATTAAAGTATTTCTGCCAATCCGCATTTAGTTCGTCGATATAATGGTGAAGTTTCCCTCTTTGTTTATTTATAAATGTATTGTCTTTATGCACTGTATATCTTGGATAGCAGGTGTTTCTGTCTCAGCCAATCAGAAACGATACCAGAATATCGGCAAAAGTCAAACTTTGTTAAGGAGAACTGTTCTAGACGTTTTTTATGAAAACAAGCAAGCGTCGCAGATGATCTAGATTACTTTGACACTAACAATATGTATGTATCGCATTCCGTTAAAATGTTATCGAATCCGAGATTTAAAATGTCACGGTGCTATTTCGATCTAAACAGTTTGAATAAATGCCAAATGACTGCAGTATTTAAAAGTTATGATTTGTGCGCCACTGCTATGCGTATTTTATATAAATATAAACAAATTTTATTTATCAACCAAAAATTTGCAACTGGTAAAGCCTGCATTGTCCCCAAGTAACTGCTTAGCAAACTGAGTATTTGCCCACAAGTTAAATATATGTATTTACGTAACTACTTCCCTTGATTATCTTATAAATAAATAATTATGTCATCTGCTTTTATATACAAAAAAATCACAGTTGCCGGCTCGTCGGGTTTTCCAGACCAAACTCGTTTCATAAATACTGATGAAACCGGACGGAACACGCTGTCCTATCTTAGTGCTTGTGCACCTTAAATTGAAGCAAAGTATGATGGAGACAGCTATCGGTTGGTAGTTGAATGTAAACCATAATGTCCATAACGACTGCGGAAAAATGCAATTACAAATCGGAATTGTTAACCTGAACCGTCTTATGTACCATTTAACAACAGACCCGACCTACCACCTTGTAAGTTCCGACCTACCATCTAGTAACAGACCGGACCTACCATCTAGTAACAGGTCCGACCTACCCTCTAGTAACAGACCGGACCTACCATCTAGTAACAGACCCGACCTACCATATAGTAACAGACCCGACCTACCATCCAGTAACAGACCCGACCTACCATCTAGTAACAGGCCCGACCTACCATATATAGTAACAGACTCGACCTATCATCTAGTAACAGACCCGACCTACCATATAGTAACAGACCCGACCTACCATCTAGTAACAGGCCCGACCTACCATATATAGTAATGATTCGACCTATCATCTAGTAACAGGCCCTATCTGTATTACTTGAACAGAATAACTATAAATAACAATGTTGCTTTTCCACCTTCTGTATTTCGTCCAGGTGTAAATGTATTGTTCTAGAAGCGTTTTAATTAAATCACCGATATAAATTAGATGATGATATTCGAGTAATATTTTATGAGTTTCGTGGATAAATATTCAGATACTTATGTGTGTTCACCATGATAAGGTTTATTCAATTTCAAAGCGAATGTACGAGACTTAATAGCAATTTTACACAATTATAACATCATAATCTAACTTAAATCATCAGTTACAAAAAAAAAGAACTTTTTTTTAAAGAGCTTAAATAGCTATCTACACCTGGTCGGATAACATAGGGTATATATAATCAGCTGTGTATTCACCTTTTTGATATTCTAGTTCAATGTTAATGTTAGGATCGGTGATGTCGGAGAATATATATATATATATACAGAGCAAAAATAGAAACGTCCCCAACTTTACCCATAGATTTAGACACAATGAAGTTATATTTTATTTAATCTTATATGCCAATACCTTTGTTAAAGGCCAGCACTGTCATGAAAACAATTTTCTTTGAATCAAACTTGTGAGTAAACTTATTTCCCTTGATTTGGTTTAAACAGCATTTCCGGGTCTTGTTGTTAAAACTTTGAGTTAAGACAGTTTTGTTGCAAGAGACAAACTTTGGATTTTGATGATTATTAATATTGATCACAATGATTGAGTGATAAGTACAAAATGATGAAATTTTATCTGGATTTGTGTACAAAGTCAACCCTATGCAAATCACAGCTTAGAAGAGGGACGTTTCGACTTTTGCTGAGTATATTATGTTCTAGTGAAAATTAACAGTCACTAATGTGTTGAATGTCTCCGCAGCTGTATGTAAATTATATTATGCATGCAATACACCACCGATATTGCCACATGTACCACATGATTTTCATTTTAGAATCATAAAAAAGGAACAACATTGATCTTTATATGAGACTCTTATGAAAGCAGCTTCATATGTAATCCGAGCCTTCTCTGACCTTACCAGCCTTTTTTACGATTTTGATATTTCATCTGGCTGTGTAAAAAGCCACAAAAAAAGGCTTTTAGGGTCAGAGAAGGCTCGGATTACTTCATATGATTTTTATATTCATCATGAGTTTTCATATGTGGCAAGTTGGTCTATGTACTAAGCGAAACCTTAAAAGGACAAACGACAATCTGCGTGCATTAAGACAATGCAAACGTCTACACAGACAGGTGTAACTGAAGACTTTTTTTTTACATATTGTGTAGACTTTCTACTAAGACATACTCAACACATTTATGATTATCTATTTTATCCTAAAGCAAATTTAAGTCGGTCATTAACCTTTATTAGTGACTACGATATTCTATACAATAATAATAAGAAAAAAACACAGTTTGCTCAATTTGATTAATATAGATTTTAGCCCGATTTATTTTCCTTTGTGGAAAATATTAAATACACACAGTGCTTATAGGACGCGTATCGACTTAAACGTTCTGTATAACAGCATACTATTAAACTAGAAGGGTGTTCCACGGAGCACTTGTGTCGCCTGCCTTGTGCTTATTTAAGAAAGTACAATATAACTATAAAGTTTGAAGACAATGGGGATGCAATCCTTCATGAATTGTATGGAGCAGTTTGTTTTTAAGTGTTAACGTTTATAAAAAGGGGCATACATCTGCATTGGATAATTGATAAAGAAGAACTGTATACAGTGTCATGACCATAGGTCAATATTTTGCCAAGTTATGAGCTAGGTTAGGTTGCAGGTTAAATTTTTATGAAAAGGGGGCATAACTCTGCCAAAATCTTAACATAGGTCAAATCATTTTTCAAGTTATGGCCAGTTATGAGCCTGGTTCACTAGCGGATCCAGGGGGGGGCGCACCCGGCGCGCGCCCCCCCTAAAAATTCCGGATCATACATGTATGTCCATGTTACTGTAGATATAATATCAAAAAAATTCGATGCACGCCCTCAGTATTAAAAAAATTCTCGCTCGCTTCGCTCGCTCTACGCATAATGACTAATGAGTGGTTTAATTAACACATTGATAATTCCTTTTATTTGAAAACGGACTTTTTTACTCTATCAATGCACTACCGCAACCGTTTTATGAGGCTAGAAACGGACCCGAACATTTACCAAAATATTACGCCCCCCCTAAGCTGAAATCCTGGATCCGCCCCTGTGGTTAGGCTGCAGGTTAAAGTTTTATGAAAAGGGGCATAACTCCGTCAAAATGAAAGTCAGAGTTATTGGTCATAGGTAACAATATTCTGTGATAAGATGAATATGTGTGTGAAGTTCATGAACATAGGTCAAATACTTAAAGTTATGGCCGGTTATGAGCCTGGTTAGGTTGCAGGTTAAAGTTTTATGAAAGGGAGCATAATCCTGTCAAAATGAGTCAGAGTTATTCGACATCTGTATTCCTTGGGTTAAGATGAAGATATGTGTAACGTTTCATGAACATATGTCCAATACCTTTCAAGTTATGGCTAAGGTTAGGTTGCAGGTTAAAGTGTGACAGACGACGGACGACAGACGACGAACAAAGAAATCCCTAAGTGGCTGCCATGCTACGCAGGCGACACAAAACTAATTATGAAAGGTAAACTAAGCACGATTGCCGTGTGTTCTTTTAACGTGCCGGAAAACAGATCCAGCGAATGTGGCCAGGACGAAGTCATATAAGAGATTTGCTCAATGGCACAAGCCTCAAGGTCACAAGTCTCAAGGACACAAGTCTCAAGGTCACAGGCGTAAGTTACCGCCTTTCGGTTACGAGACGAATACGTTACCGCTAGACAAAATTCGCCCATTGTAAAATGAATGTGATACACTGACCTTAATATCACATTTAACATATATATATATATGTCTGTGAGCTTTTTAAAACAAAAACATCCTAGGACGATCCTTACTTGGGTTACCGTTACTTGCAATGTCAATATGATCTATTTGACAAAATGGAATGTGTGTAACACAACCTAATACGTATAAATTAAGGCTCATTATGTCGAGCATAAAGAAAGCAAACGATTGTGTAAAACAAATTATATACACACTCACCGACCCTAATCCGAAGCATGAATAGGACTAGAACCACGGTTGACCTAAACACGAACACTTTAACTATGATCTAAATGAAATTATGCAATAGTATAATCACACGTTCTTTGCTAAACCCATTCCAGGTATACCTCAAATAAATAATGTATTAACTTATAACAAGTTTAATAATCGTTTATTATGTTAAATAATTTCAAAATAAATGCGCGTTAAGTCGGACGTTACGTCATACCGAAGTATTCAATAGAACTTCTTCTGGTCTAATTACTAAATCTGATCACGAAACTCGAGTTGTTGGCGACGACACAACAAAAAAAACAAAAAACAAAAAAATAAAAAAAATTACGGCACAGTTAACATAAAATGATCTTGCATATTAACAATTTATGGTAATGTATTTAGTTCATCATAGCTTCAGAATCCTTTCTAGGTGTCAAGCGCAAAAGGCCTCTGAGGAAGCTAAATATTGGTACCTTTTTCCGCCGCTTTGATTTCTTCTCTTTTGGTACTTGGTTAACGTCTTTAATGCTGAGAAACACTCGCATTTCATTGTCAATTTTACCATCACACTCATCTGTGTTTTTGTCTGTCTGAATAATATTGTCATTTTCATCGTCTGCATTACTGTCAATTTTACTGTACTGTCTTTGGGAATAGCTGTTTATTCTTCTGTGAACCTTCTTTATAGCAGACGACGCTGCACCCTGAATTACGCCATTGCTTGGCGTCGCTGGCGTCTTAACAATTTTTGTTTTATCGTCATGACAATGTTCGTCGTCTGAATCACAAGTCTGTACATCCGCTTCACAATCGCTTGTATGACTAACCACTATTTCAGTTGGTTCACATTCTGCATGTGGAATGGTGAGTTCGTCTGCGTTTAGCGTTTCTCCTGCTACGTCGTTTGTTTCTGCTATAGGTTTGTTATTTGCAGCACTTATATTGTCAGTAGCATTTGGTGTAGGTGAGTCTATATCGTCAGTTGGCTTACTTTGATCAACACAATCTACTCTCATTAATATTGAGCCCCCTTCTGTATCCGATTGGTCGTCTACGAGTTCCTCATTAGCATCAATAAATATTTCTTCTTCGTCATTGTCTATATTGTTGTAGTTTTTCGATTTCGAACCAAATATATTGGAAATAAATTGAAAGTTCAAACCTGCCTTGACCTGCGCGCCCCATTTTCCTATCGCTTTGAACATGATTTGTGTTGAAGTGTGTTTTCACTTTTAAAGATAATTCCGATCACCCGATCACCCGATCACCTGATAATAACTCGTGAACCACCGAAGTAAGTCATGAATGCGTCAGTTTTATTCTAGATATTATATATATATATATTTTAATTTGGATTAAATATTTGGATTAAAGTAGTTGAATGTCACTTTAGCGTCGATGCCATCATCACCGATACATCACCGATCCATTTCCAGTATAATATACCCGTATCTGGTTATGTTGAACGTCCAGTTAATTTAATCCAAACAAATAAATCCCAGTGTCAATATTTAGGTCGTGGATTTCATCAAATAGCTTCTACTTTTTTTATTTGTAGCTTCCATATATATATATGTGGTACTCGTTCACAAAACATATCCACTGTCACTGTCACGAAAACTCGTTCACTAATATTCACCGTCACTGTCGCGACAACAACTATTTGGAAATTGATAGCTATATTTTGAACCCGTCCTTTGAGCACATATGCAATTCAAATGTGTACTACATACGGTATGCCGAATAAACTGACGAGTATCTACCTGCCATTTACTATACACCTCTATTCAGGTCGTGGGAGATAAGCGCCACCTGAATGATTTTGTTATATACATATATATATAAGTAAACATGTTCCGTGGTAGTCGAGTGAAAACCTTTAATCCGTCATGGTAGTACATACCCTGTTAATTGTGCACAAACAATCGATAGTTGTGCAGCAGTTGCTGTGATAACATATATCAGTCCTATGAGTCAGTGGAAACAATGTATTACCAATTCAATTCTTTATTTAAAGCAAGCTTAAAGCTACTATCCCTTTACTTAAATCCCATACATGTACTCTTTGTTTCGAAGTGAATTCGGGTATCTAAACGATGAAATTGAACGCAGGAAATCAGTACTCGCTGGAATGCCCAATGCGATACAACGAGAATAAATAACTGTTTATACACACACGCAGATCATCACCAGAGGACATCATTTACTTTATAGACATACAGTAGCGCACATCATACCCGTATACAGGTAGCAAAATAACATTTCCAGAAAAAAAAAGGTTGTCGGCTCGCTCTCTCTGGGACGCTCATGACAAACGCACGACCTCACTTACAGACAGGCGTACTAACTACTGACCTATATGGTACATTTACGATGGAAACTAACAACATATACTGAACAAAAAAAGAAACTTCCGCATTTTAAGCTGTGATTTGCATATGGTTGACTTTGTTACATTTTGTACACCAATCTAGATACAATTACATCATTATATATATATACTTATAACTCAATCATTCTGATCAATATTAATAATCATCAAAAACCAGAGTTAGTGTGTTGCTGCTAAAACATGTTTTATTCAAATTGCGAAATCACTATATTTGTGTATTATAAAGGGAGGTAATCTGAAATAGTCATTCTTGAAAGCTGTATGGCGCAAAAGTGAGTGAACAGGTCAGCTTACTTTCTCCGTCTTTTTGGTGCTGGGGTTATCTTCTGTTTATTTCAATAGAACACAACTGTGTTAAATCAAAGTTTAAACCACAAGACCCGGAAATGCTGTTTAAACAAAAAGAGGAATAACTTTGCGTACAAGTTTGATTCAAGGAAAATTGTTTTCATGACAGTGCTGGCCTTTTAACAAAGGTATTAACATAGTAGGCCAAACAAAATATATTTTTATTGTGTCTACATGTATGGGTAAAGTTGCGGAAGTTTCTTTTTTTTGTTCAGTATATTTGAACACACACCTCAATCTCTAGTCCATCGTGTCGAACATTTATATTAACCTTGCGTGTTTTAAACTATAATATATCGCTGAACAAGGGCAACTTTATATCGATTTTTTTATTAAGTATTTAATAAGCGCTCGTGTGCCCTGGTTATTGTGTAATGCCTATTTAGTTCTAGAAATGCGATCATGTATCAACACATATCGTTGTTGTAGTGATTATCTTCATATAATTAAAAAGCAAATATAACGAAACTTAAGATCCGAAAATTGAGTTGTAATGTAGGCCTAATCTGTGCCAAATATGAACACCCCCGTCAACTAATGAAGGAGGAGTTCAGGTTTCGAACAAAAGCGACTGACGGCGGACCGACCGTAGTATATCCGCGTTTCCCCTGAAAAGTGCATATAGAATAATGGAGATTGTACAGCTGATAATGATATAAAATGTAAATATAATGGTGAATCTACATAATATATAATTTTACAGCTTATACGGCCAGTAACTTGAGTAAATGGTTTTAATTTTCACTAAATTTGACTTGAAGGTATGCTTAAAGCTACAAACGCTATACTTAAACTGACACTAACTCGAATATGAAGAGAAGTCACGGGTTAAGTGGTTTCAATTTGACGAATATACTACAAGTCGGTATAGAAGCCAGAAATCAAATCGATGCGTAAATATTACATTTTATCTAGCCTTCGTACAGGTAACATCGATACATATACGGCTTTCGAATGTATTTCATAAACAAATAATTGTCCGGAACGAGATTTGAACCCGGGACTTTGCGATTATATGTGTTATACATGAACGTATTTATACATGAAGGTATTACCACTACACCACGTAATCTTGTTGGTATATTGAGGCATTTCTAACATAAAAAGTCATTTCGTAATAACCGCGCGCAAACTTATCATTCGCTAAACAAAAAATCAAGATTAAAAGTTTGAGACGGAATCTTATATAATAATAATTGTGATAATATATAGTATTACACCACGCATGGTTATGTGCGACATGAAGATATATCTCGAGTGCGTTCGAACATGCTATTTTGCATCATAATGTATGGTAGTAAATATACCAGTCTCTCAAGATGTCACTATAGTTCAGTGGTAAGATCTTCGGACTGTAATTAAGAAGGTCCCGAAAGAGGATGAAAAAATCTCTCTGTCAAAACTACATTTGTACAGGTACGATGCGCACTGCTCGATGTCTATAAACTAAATGAGATCCTGCGTGTAAGCGTTTATTATCCTCACTGTATTACACAGTATTACACTGCATGGGCATTTTTGCGAGCAGACCTCGGTTTAAAGTCTCGTCCAAAGGACTGGTAGTGTAGGAAATACTTTTAAATATTTCTAAATATTTCGATAATTAACCCAAATTCGAACCTGGCTGGGATTTACCCCTGAGTTACTAAGCCGCGATGCTAGCCATTACACCACGGCGCTACCTTGATATCCTGAATCAATCAAATTTTTTGTTTACCATCGCCGTATGGCACTAAGCCTCTGGCGAGCTTCCGCCGGAAGTGGTTTAGAGTAGAATCGCAGTAGTAGATGTATTCGGAGTGAAGAAGTCCAACGTAGATAGCCTGTATGTAGGTGATTTTTTTCTCGAAGAAGACAGTTGCTGTGGAAGGTTATGGCCAATACGGCTCGAAGTCGTTTTAGCCAATCAGAGCACAGGTGGTTAAAGCATCTCAAGTAGGTCAATCCCATTGCTCGAGGAGTCCGTGTTGGTGGCTTTACACGTGCACGTGGTGGTGGCTCCTCCGGTATACACACTGGCCGCGAAGATGGTAGCTACCCACCCCCACAGCCAGTGTATAACTCGCAAGGTTAATCCAATATTGATGGTCCTGGGTGAGCCGTTCAGTTTCATCATAGTCTGCCTCTTGTCAATTGCTGGGACTTGCAGTGGCAAGGGCTGGTCCAACGTCTAAGTTGCAATATAAGTCTAAACGTCCCTTGTTAGGCCCACGGTAAAAACAGGATAAAAACATATGTACAACCAACTATAGTTCCTCGTACTAACCATATTGAACAGCTTTTTGGCTATTTACTGTCCAACATGGTGCGGACGATTCCAGCCAGCAGCACAGCACGCCTTGCGGGGTCACTTTGTCCTACAGGGCCGCAAGACGTGGTCTGAACTGGAGGATATCCTACGTAATCGCTTAAATCCCCGAGCTGGTGAATAAAGACACTCCAATAAAGAAGAAAGCGACTTAAATACAGTTTGTAGCTGTACATAAGATTTTGGAATGAGAAAATTAGTTGACACATAATTAGCCAGTTCGGTAAACTTTATAATTGACCTGAATTGGGTTTTAAGGCGCACCAACACATGAAAGGTTTTATGGCGCCTAACAGGCATGAACATGCCAGGCTCATCCTCAATATACATCTAGATAAAATATGGAAAATGGGCCCTAGGTGCGGGGGGGGGGGGGGGGGGGGGGGGGGGGGGGGGGGGGGGGGGGGGGGGGGGGGGTCTACCCATCTGCCTACCCTTCCAAAGGGATCTGCAGTGGCCATATTCTTTGCCCCGTGACTGCGGGGGGGGGGGTTCTACCCATCTGCCTACCCCTCCAAAGGGATCTGCAGTTGCCATATTCTTTGCCCCGTGACCAAACGGGGCCCTGGTCACGGGGCCCTCGGGAAAATCGCCTAATTCTATAAACGTAAATTTGTTCAATACATGTCATGCCTAAACAACTAACTGTTTAATATGATTTTGTTTTAAAGAAGAGTTGTTCCAAATTATCTGCTTGGGAATTTTTTGTCATTCTCATAACTTTTGACCACCTTTCAATTATTTCTTTTAAAAACAAACTTTTATTTGAGACAATTACATGAGAAGCACTTTATTTCAATATGCCCATGTTAACATACAATATGCATGTATATATAATATGTATACATTTTTAACAGATGTAGCAATAATCGTATATACATGCATTAACAAATATATACATAGTTCTCCTGCTTAATTCTTATTAGAGAACACACGCACGCACGCACACGCACAATAATAATAACAAGCAAATTCGATGATTTGATATCCCCCGCCGAATGATGTATTATCCTCTATTGGAAGAATTTTTTTTTTAAATTAGTATAAATCATGACCTTGAGCCTTCAAAAATTCGAATATCTACTAGATATTGGATTTTTTGAAATTCATCACCATAGTAGATTTGGAAAAAATATGTACCATTTTAAGGCATTGGCTTTTATAGTGGGACTAAAGGGCTGGACTGGGTGTAATATTAGTAGGTGTGTATAATATAGTAATAAATGTAATATACAAGAAATGTGGAATTGTATATCAATGATTACTTTTTAAATACCTGGCCATGTGTTATTTATCAATCTGATTACTTCATCTCATTACTACGGCTACAATCATGTGATCTTGTTATTTCAGTGGGAGTATTTGGCTCAGGTTTGGCTAGCTTTAAAATAAATCAAACTATCATTAATATTAACACTCAAACCAAGTTTGACATGAGACCCCTGGGGTGGGGCCAAATTTGACCCCAGGGTCACCATTCAAACAAACTTGGTAGAGGACCATAAGCTGAGTGTAAATACAACATATTAAACCTTTGGCTCTTGTAGTTTCAGAGAAGAAATTTTTTATAAAGTTTTTCCCTATATGTCTATGTAAAATGCGACCACTGGGGAGGGCCCCAATTTGACCCTGGGGTCACCATTTGAACAAAACTGGTGGAGGATCCATAAGATGATAATAAAAAAAGATTTAAAACCTTTATCTCTTGTAGTTTCAGAGAAGATTTTTGAAGTTCTTCCCAATAACTCTATGTAAAACTGATCCGACAAGGGCCCCTAAGCTCCCCATTAAAGAAAAAAAATGAACCCATGAACCAAGGTTTCATATGAGAAAAAAAGTCCAAAAAGAATCAATAAATCAAATAATTTGTTTTTGATAAAATAAAATAAAATAAAATAAACAAGGGCACATAAGCTCCCAATTAAAGAAAAAATGCACCCATGAACCAAGCTTTCTTATGATTTTTTTTAGAGAAACTGACCCATGAACCAAGGTTTCTCATGAAAAAAGTAAATAATAAATTAAAAAAAAAAATGTTTTATTTTTTTTTTTATTCTCATAAGAAACCTTGGTTCATGGGTTCATTTTTTAATTAGGAGCTTTTTGAGATTTGACCTAAATAAGTGAATTGAATTGAATTGGGTTTTAAGGTGCACCAACACATGAAAGGTTATATGGCGCCTAACAGGCATGAACATGCCAGGCTCATCCCCCATGTACATCGAGAAAAAATATGGAAAATGGGCCTAGAACCTTCTCACCCTGAACTGCAGAGTTGCTGCAAATTCTATAGTAGAAACTCCATTTACGCTGGAGCCACGTTTATTGTTTTTCTCTCACTGCTCTTTAGCTGTGAGCGAGATGGCACCTGAAACAATGCAGGGATCATGATGAAGACCTTTAATGAACATGAACAATAAATGATAAAATGAAAATGAATTTGGGGGGATTCTACCCCTCTGCCTACCCCTCCAAAGGGATCTGCAGTGGCCCTATTCTTTGCCCCGTGACCCACACGGGACCAAGGGGACATTTATCAATTTAAGCAATAACTCCGGCGTTACTAGGACGATTCCGAAATAAATTTGCCGCGTCACATCCCACTATTGGAATAAACATTATAATCAAGTTTAATGCAATCAAACAAGCGGTTATCAAGATATGGCTGTGGACGGACAGATTTATGCAAGTTTTATCAATTAAAGGGCAATAACTACGGCGTTACTAGGACGATTTCGAACTAAATTTGCCGTGTCACATCCCACTATTGGGATAAACATTATAATCAAGTTTAATGAAAATCAAACAAGCGGTTGTCAAGATATGGTTGTGACCGGACAGAATTAAGCAATTTTTATCAATTGGGTGAGATCAAATTTGAAGGAGGGAGGGTGTCAGATCAGATCTGGTTGTGTTTTTTTAACAGATCCGACGTTTTTTAACTGTTCCGAGCTTCGACGTTTTTAACTGATCCGAGCTTTTATTGATACTAAAATGTTAAACAAAGGTGGTAAAGACCGGATAAAAATGGAGAAACTAGTGTTAACAAATGAATGTTTAGCTTCTTTAAATAATTCAAAGGACATAACGCTGCTGTTTATAGTCCAACATGACAAGTTATGTCATCTTTTGTTGTCCGTGCGTAGTCCTTTAAATGTGTTGATGACAAACCTCTAAAATCTTCATTTTACGTAATGAAAGATCTGAAGAATTCAAAAACCACCAACATCATGTAACAGACATCAGAGTTATGGCCCTTGATTAGTGACACATGCTTATTGTGCCTTGACAACACTTTAGCATCTTAATTTTGCATCCGATCTTTACCACACTTGGCTAGTCTTAATATTGATAAAAGCTCGGATGTGTTAAAAAACCCACTAATATCCGGTAATAACTATCAGAGTTATTGCTCTTGATTTAATCAGGGGAGCATAAAAATATATCCAATATCGATATGAATAAACTATCTACGTGAAAAACAGTCCACTGTTTGTGTCACAATTTTGGTAAATTTAGCACATCAGACCAACTATCCGACACTATGACATAGATTTATCGGTTACAATGTCCATCTGCTGAACAGTCATTTTCCCCAAAGCACCCTTTTGTCACATAAATTGAATGGTCTTAATTCAAAGAAAGAACAGTCCATTATATATATTAGCGGGTTAAGTAGTCATATCTGGATAATTCCGGACCTGACTTTTCTCATTTATTTGTCGAATCTTGTTTTGTGGCTGCCGTCATTTTCTTTTTCCTCAGTACGTACAAAGTAACTACCAAGATGAACGACGGAATTCCTATTGCAAAACTTTTTAATGCGTCTGGCGAAGTATATGCTTTCTGAAATGTAAAATGGCACTATCAAGTTGCGTATGATTAATTAAACAACAGGCCACATGTGGTAAACCTGCATCATGATGGTCTTACAATCGATCGACCATGGGCATCATTGGTGTACAACCAATGCTCAAACTAGTAGAATAATAAAACAGGTATTAACAAGACAAGATTCGTAATTATTTAAACATATTTAACAAGTGGTTCGATAGAGCCGGAGGAGGATGAGGCTTCTATAACAATACAGGAGAGAGGAACATCTTTTTGTTCCATTTCACTTGCTGTTTAAACACTAATTTCCCATTAATACTATGCAGAAGAAATTTGCTTTGAACTATTCAAATACTTTAATAATAATGAGCTGCAAACATGCAAGCTATGTAGAGAAACTAATGGAACGTCGGGATTAAAAAAATAGAAAAAAGATTACCGTCAGTCCGAAAAATGCACAAGTGGTCACAGAAACGCTAAAAAGGTTTGGGACAACACTTTTACAATGTTTCGTTATAATTTTATATTCTATTTTTCCAGTCGATGAATCTAAAACCATAATTATAACTTATGTTATAACTTTCACATCCGGAGGGGCACCTGGGGTCTTCCTCCACCAATAGAAGCTGGAAAGTCGCCATATGACCTTAGCTGTTGGTGCGACTATAAAATAAATCCAATTCAATTCACTTCCGGTAGGGTTGAGATATTCAGTCAATCTATATCCAGAGTACATTCGTTCCTCATTTGACTCTGTCAACCAATCTCTCCCAGAGGCCATTACATGTATGTGTATGCAAGGAACGACAACTCTGGGTAGAGATTGTCTGTCAACGTCAAAGGAAGTAGGGCGAACGGTTAGGTCATGTGATTATTCAAAAAAGTTATGACGATTCTGCAAAGATAAAAATAGACCTATATTAAATAATTTCAATTTTTATTTCTATGAGTTAATTTTCTTTAGTAATTTTCTGCTATCGAGCTTCGGTTTGAAATGTTTACAGATGCGTTTCGACTGAGGAGACCTTAGTAGGCTACGTATTATTTTTGTAGTAAAATAGTCCCGATTAAAACTAAATTGTTTTCATGCATTATTTCAAATCTTGCAACATCTAATTTGCAGATATTCTGAAAATTATATTTACACAAGAAATAAATAAGTTTCAGGCAAACATATTCCAATTTAACAGGTTTTACCAAAATCTTGTAATTTAGTAGTTAGCAGAGATATGTGAGTGCAAGGAACGATAACTCTGCGTGGAGATTGATATTCAGTAGGTGAAAATAAAGGTGGCTACTGGGACTTTATCCTCAATCTCTATATGAAAAATTAAAATATTTAGACAATTATTTAAATTAAATGTATCCATATTTGTGTATTAAAATCAGAAAACACCAAAAGAAGATACATAAATGTACCAAAAAAAATAAAGCTTTTGATATAATTATCACTATAAACTAGTTTTATAAAGGGCTGAAGTTAGTTGAGCACCAAAGATAAACACCGAGTTTACCCCCTACCAGAATGTGGAAGTATTTTATTTAATTTTATTGATCACTGATTGGTCAAATTATTTTGTTGATGTCATGTGAATGTTATGAATTTGCTTTATTTTGGACCATTCTTCCGCGATAGGCATCTAACGACGCCCGTTCAGTGTCACTGCTTGTCTGGAAATATCGCCTCTGTCAAAGTATGCTTGTAAACAACTAAATTCAACCACGTAAAAAGTAAACGGAAGCAACCATAGTCAAATGATTTTTTTTAAGAATGTCATTGGGCGGTCGCACAAACATGTCCATCCAGTTAATAATTGCCGGAGTGAATCAGTAAAACAAAACTACACGAGGCAGTCGGTAGCCCCATAAAACTACGCGAGGCGATGGGTAAAATGCGATTCTAGTGTCACACAAAATAAACAGCTATTAATGTTAAAGAGTTTTTAAAAAAAGTCAGAACAATACAACGCAAGTAACCTAGTAACGTACGTACAAACTGTATCGGTTGTAATGCTCTACATCTTCTATAATGTCTGAGAAATGGACTTAAACGAACACTTGAATATAAAACTTGAATGTAAAATTTAAAATGTAAATAAACGAAGTGCAAAAAGTAGGTCAAGGTCATTGATATTGATCTACCTTTGTTAGCTGGAAGCGGTTTACATTGACCCCCGACCCTGAACGTGCAACTCCGAATTTGGTTATGTTTGATAAATAATACATGTACATGTTCATATAAAGTTTGACCTACCCCGGCGTCTGAACCTGTTTATGAGTTACGACGTTACAGTGCATGTATGGTGTATTCTTCTGGTAACATGCGTAGTATGTTAATACATGTTGTTTTATTTCTCACGATCGTTTATATCAATACGGACGTTTGACGGATATGTACTCACATTTTGATATTCCTTCATTACTTTTTGATATTCATCGTCCTGCTCCTGGTTTTTGAATGAATGTGCACATCTGTATTGTACGGTTTTTGTCACATCCTGAAATAATAGTTTACTTTAAATAGCTGAAGTAGGATACCATTAAAATGAAATTGTGCATGAGCAAGAGGCAGTCGAACACATAAATTACTGCAAGTTTCCCAAGTTGTACCCACGTAGAGGGGCCCACGCTAAGGACAAAACCCGTTTTATAAATGCATTCACATTTGGACATGCTATTATTGTTTTTGTGTGTGTTTTTACCCGATTACCCCTTAGCGGTTTCCAGCAGATGGAACCAAAATACAAAAACTTATTGTACATCTACATATCCTTAACTAAGAAGTACATAACACATGAACATGAAATCTCAAAGGGAATTTAGGGAGTAAGCGTAACAAGATAATAAATTACTGCAAGTTCCCCAAGAGTTGTATCCCTTTATGCAGACGGTCAAAACTCGTTTTATATAATTAAGTTGGGCCTCGAGTCCCTAAATTAACTATACCTAATAAGAACTAGAGGTTGTATTTAGTAAAAGAAGAATTAGTATGTACACAATTAGTGCATTAAAAACTTTAAAGAGGCATAACTCTGTCAAAATGCATTCAACTGGAACACGGCAATGACATGCGCAACTAGGTTTGATACTTATCATCCTTGCCAAGTTTCATTGAAATCCTGCAAGTAATGCAGGAGAACTACTCCGTACAAGGTTTGGGTATTAAAACCTTTAAAGGGCCATAACTCTGCTAAAAATAATTTAACCGGAACATCCGGCACTAAAAGGTTTCTTTAAAATAGCGCGGCGGATTTGTAACCGGAGGCCCCGGGTTCAATCCTCCGTGGTGCCACTGAGTTTCGTCCGTGTGTTCTTTGGCAAGACATGTTCCCTTAGCCTCGTCCGTCGGATGGGGATGTAAACCGGGCGGTCCCGTATATCGGTCTATCCTCCGAGCACGTTAAAGAACCATAGGAATCTATTCGATAATAAGAGTAGGGCACGGTTCCCGGATTCCTATGTATCCTTCCCCTCTCTCTGGGGCGGCTCTAAATAACCTATACTGTGTTGATGAGCCGTTGAACAACATTCAATTAAAATCCGGCCAGGGGTTCAGGAGTACTAGTTCAGAATAAGTTTATGTATTAAACCTTTACAGGGCCATATCTCCGCCAAAATCATTCAACCGGAACACGGTGACGATATCGAGGGTTCAGTGCAAAACAATTGTATCTCCTTCTTTATTCATATGTAGTTACACTAGTTTTGTCGTCAAAATTACTGTAATCCATGCAGATAGCATTGAACGTGATCGTAAAAAAACAACTTCACATATTCCCACATGTAATTTGCGTTTACTAAGATCTGGCAATGAGCAGTTCAGTATGCAAAATGATCCAGGGAAAAAAGCGAGGATTAGACGTGTTTCCTATCAGAACTATAGACTTCCTGGGCTGATGAGGTCCATGGACAGTGTGAGTGACTTGCCTGCAGCAGATGCTACATATCATCAGTCCTGTAATGTAAATTTTAAGACTAAGAAGTATATTCCAGATGCATTTTCACCAGGAAAACAGACACAGAGTAAACGGTTACGCGGAAGGCCTGTTCATGCTGACTGAACACACAGTTTTCTCTCTGTTGTCAGTTACCTTGAGGAAAATGACAATGAACAAATTACGATTAAAGATCTTGTTGACAAAATGACAGAGATTTGTGGTGATACTGCATTTAGCCTTACCTATATGAAACAGAAATTACAAGAACATTTCGGATCATAGATTATTATTACTGAAATACAAGGAAAAGACAATGATGTTACTTTAAGGAAGACAGCGACTTCGATTCTACATAAATTCTACCAGCGCCAAAAAAGTGAGGATAGTGAAACTGAAAAAATCGCGATTATAAAAGCAGCAGCTAGGAGGCTGATCAGATATGATAATACATCAATGGAGTGTAGTAAGACACTATGCTCTTCTCCTTTAGAAGTATCGTCTGTAGAGCAAAACAATGACCATCTACCGGAGAGCTTAAAGTTACTGTTAAGAACTGTTTTCAAGATTGCGTCAGTTGGTCAAGCAACCATCCAAGCAGCTAGACCACGAGTTATTATTGCACCACCTCAAATAGGACTTAGAGTCCAACTTCATCATCCGTTTGCTTCTCAGTTCTTGATAGATACACTCAGCAAACTCGGATTCTGTGCTTCTTATACTGAGGTTCAAACATTTGAATTATGTGCAGCAGTATCACAAGGTATTGATATACCTGTTTTTTCTCTCCAGGAAGTTGTATACAATACGTAGCAGACAACGTGGATCATAATATCAGAACAAGATTAGGCGGTTTCCACACAATGATGAGCCATCTTGGATGCATCGGCCATCTGATGCAGGGATCTGATCCTCGCTAACTATTGGAAACTGTGTACGCTTCAATTGCTTTGGTTCACATGATGAGTGGGAGAGCAATCGCAAGGGCTATCAGGGCACATTTGCTAGTTGACAATGCGCTTAATTCAATGTGTCGGAATTATTTGGTCTGTCGCTCCCCGGTGCAGAGAATGAGCAAAGAAACTTATCTATTGCTGACAATGTTCTGGCTGGGCATTAAGCGGACAATGAAAGCACCTCTGAAAATACAGTGTCTGCGAATGAAAACGATATTACTGAAATCGGTACAATCTACGATCACCTTATTTCGGGAAAGATTGAAGTTCAGTCTATTTTTGAATTTGATCTACTCGACAAAATCCACAAGCACGTCTCTGAATACAGTCTGAAAAAATTTAAACAGCAGCCCTTTGGATTCAGTATATGGAGATGATAGATATCTTGCAAACATTTATAAAAACAGAGCGGACAAGTAATTGGGATCTTCATCTAAAAACACTATCAGATGCTTCCTTATTTTGCCTCTGCTGGACACACTTTATATCTGAAATCAGCATATGTGTATTTGCAAATGATGGGAAAGCTTGAGATAACCAACAACGAGGTAAATCTGGACATCATATTATACGTAGAACTGATAGGTTTTGGGCTAGATTGTCAACGGATCGTGTTATTGACTGAGCAAGTCTTAATGAGAAGCGTGAATACAAATGGAGGAATGACTAGAAGAAAAAGGGCATGACAGAAACACAACAGTGGTAACTCTCATTGTCCTCGTGTGTAGAGGTAAATAACGATATGCAGGAGTTTAGTGGAACTGTGTATCACACAAGTAACACACAGAATGTGGCCAAACCAGGAAGGAAATGGACTACAAAGACACACACATACTCCTATATTTTCTACAAGAAAGAAATCCGTTTATTCAAAACCCGTCATTACGCAATAGTGAAACTGGTGTGGCGTCTGATTCATCTGTAAAATAAATCGGATCGAAGGTCCTATAAACAATGTTTGGTAAAAATGTGATGCAGTATTCTTTCAAAAGATCTCAGCAAGCAGTGACACTTACGGTACTACAAAACATGTAGTAAAATTAGATGGCGAGTCAATTCAAATTGACCCACAATTACTTTGCTGCAAATATATCAAAAGTAGACATGTGACAAATATGTGGGTATGAACTTTGCAGTATTCCATCTGCACTGTTTGATCCAACTGGTTTTCCAAGGCAACCACAAAAACTAGCATTAGCAGATGCGATATGAGCTTTAGGAGACTGTGGAATACAGGAGTCTTATTACTCAGAATGTTCAGCATGTGTTAGACGGAGGATCACTACTACAGCGCATACCGTGACAACAAGGCACATATTTCGCAGGTATTTGTAATGCGTATGAAGATTATATATCTAAAAAGTATGTGGATCCAGTAATTGTGTTTGATGGCTACGAGTCTGGACCATCAACAAAGGATGTAGCCCATATGCGGCGAACGCATGGAGTCATCCGGTCGAATGTGAACTTCAAAGACAATACACCATTCAAAGGAAAGAAAGAACAGTTCTTAACAAACTCTGAAAACAAAAAACGTTTTATTTACATGCTCGGGAATCGACTTAAAAAAAAGATGCAACGTTATATATGCCGAAGACATAAAAAAAGAAAGATGCAGCGTTGTTTATGCCGAAGACGACGCGGATCTTTCAATTGTCAAGACTGCAGTAACATCGTGAAACAATGGTTATCGGTGAAGACACCGATCATCTCATGCTGTTATGCTACCACGCCAATACGGAGACCTTAACATCTTGTTCAATTCAAAAGGGAAACAGACTTCGTACAAAGCGATGAACATTTGGGATATCAAACAAAGATGCTACTTGGGAGTCAATGACTGTCGCTATATGCCCTGCGTTCATGCGATCACAGGATGCGATACCATATTCTCGTTTATTTGGTTGGGGAAAGGTGCTGCACTGAAAGAAACTAGTAAACGACCAACACTTCACGGAGTGTGCAGAAGTATTTTGCACTGAGGGTAAAACAAAAGTAACAAGAAGTGATAAATGCCCCCGAAGTGTCCTTTAACCTCTAAGTATGACCTTGACCTTGGAGCCATGGACCTGGATTTGTGCACGGGGGCATAAAAATGTATGCCCCCGAAAAAAAAATCGGGGGCATAAAAATACAAAAAGCCGGAGAACATGCACTTATATATCTATATGGCGGTGTTCCAATTGAGGGACTAGATTTATTTTGCTTTAGAAACTTCGCAAGAAAGGTTATGTCAAGCATAATACACGCAAAGATGCCTACACTTCTGCCCACACTTCCGTTGTTCCCAATCAGATTTGGTTGGTTTTCGAATTTGTCCAAGCTTTTATCGATAGTAACAATCTGGTAAATTTGGTAAAGATCGGATGAAAAATGAAGGCCTTATCGTCTCAACGAGGCAAAATACAGCATTTTTAACTAAATACAGGGCCATAACTCTAGTGTTACTGGTCCGATCTGGCTGGTTTTAGAACTCGTCTGAGCTTTCATTGATATCAACAATCTGGTAATGTTTGGAAAAGATCCGATGAAAAATGAAGGCCCTATCGTGTTAATGATTAATAATTAATAACCTGTGCACACATTTCGCCTCACACACGGAGCTGTAGCTATGCCGTTTAACCTCAATGTGCATATCATGGCTCCCAGCTTTGAATCTTTGAGAGACCAATTGTTCAAATTCCAGTTCAATCTCACCGAGTACGGTGACTCTAATATAATGTAACAGTCAATTAGGACGTGTTAAATGTCTCCTGTAGCATTGCCACTCATAATACATGTAGCGCCCACTCTTCAAATTATGTGCCGCTCAGTTCGGCCTCGGTGTATAACGTACGTTACCGATAAGAGCTTCAGTTTAACTGGAATATTCTGCTAACATCATTAAATGCTGCTCAGTTCGGCTTCAGTGTATACGGTATGTTACCGATAAGAGCTTCAGTTTAACTGGAATGTTCTGCTAACCTCATTAAATGCCGCTCAGTTCTGCTTCAGGTATAACGTATGTTACCGATAAGAGCTTCATTTTAACTGGAATATTCTGCTAACCTCATTAAATGCCGTTCAGTTCTGCTTCAGGTATAACAAGGTCACACTTAGAGGTCAAAGGTCAAAATCCGTTCGTCTGTACAATCGTGTTGCTTCATAACTCCGACAATAATGGACGGATTTTCAAATAACTTCTCACAATTGCTCATCACAACAAGACGACGTGTTGCGCTCAAAAGCCAGGTCCGTGGCTCCAAGGTCAAGGTCACACATCAAAATCCGTTCGTCTGTACAATCGTGTCAGCTTCATAACTCTGACAATAATGGACGGATTTTCAAATAACTTTGCACATTTGCTAACAACAAGACGATGTGTCGCGCACAAAATCCAGGTCCGTGGCTCCAAGGTCAAGGTCACACATCAAAATCCGTTCGTCTGTACAATCGTGTCAGCTTCATAACTCTGACAATAATGGACGGATTTTCAAATAACTTCGCACAATTGCTCACCACAACAAGACGACGTATCGCGCACAAAATCCAGGTTCGTGGCTCCAAGGTCATGGTCACACTTAGAGGTCAAAATCCGTTCGTCTGTACAATCGTGTCCGCTTCATAACTCTGACAATAATGGACGGATTTTCAAATAACTTCGCACAATTATTCACCACAACAAGACGACTTGTCGCGCACAAAATTCAGGTCCGTGGCTCCAAGGTCAAGGTCACACGTCAAAATTCGTTTGTCTGTACAATCCTGTCCGCTTCATAACTCTGACAATAATGGACGAATTTTCAAATAACTTCGCACAATTGCTCACCACAACAAGACTGTGTTGTGCACAAAATCCAGGTCTGTGGCTCCAAGGTCAAGGTCACACATAGAGTCAAAGGTCAAAACAAAGTGCTTTCGTGTCCGGTTAATACTCTGCCATTCATGGACAGATTTTCAAATAACTTGGCACAATTGCTCACAACTAGACGTGTCGCGCACAAAACCCTTTTTTTTTTTGAATTTTTTAATATATATGAGCCGAAACACGCGAAAACGACCCTTCAGACAAAATGTTGACATTTTATATTTTTTTATGTTTATGAAACACATTGGTTTTCTCTTTAGAAATCTCTTTATTTTATGTTGATATCGTAATTAAAAATGATTTTATCTCAATTTGAAAATTAAACATTGTATTAACCATTAATTTCGACGTTGACTTCGGCGTCTTGGACAACGTCGTTGATTAAATAACAACAAAAAACATAAACAATTACCATTTTCTATAGCATTAACTATTTATATTAAGAAAACATATTCCCTATAATATAATAATAAGGTAAAACACAGAAGTGACGAGAAATGATTAGTAATTAATTGATTACCGGCCGACGTCATAAATTGTTACTATATGAGGGACGTTTTCGTGTGTTGCGGCTCATATATTATTTATTTTTTAAATCATTTTTAAATATATGTGTTGGTTTCATATTGCTCCAAGGTCAAGGTCACACTTACAGGTCACTTCGGGGGCATTTGTCACTTACTGTGACATTTCTTGTTCAGTACTCGATTCCGTCTGATAATATATATTTTAAAAGGTGGGAGCTTTCTTTGCGCCTCAACCGATAAATAAAGGGAAATGGGTCCACCATATTCAGGGGACAGAACTTGTTTTTTGTAACTTTCTTTGATATGACCTCAAGTGGTCAATACAGTTCCAAGCGGTCAATACTCTTCCTGTTTGGCAATACTATTTCTGTATTATTTGATGCAAATTGATGAGGTTAGAGTGTTGGCAAGGCAAACAAGCCTGTTTCGTTAAATCAATGGTCATAACTCTCGATTTCTATTATCTAATATTTGGCGATTGAACTCGTCGGAGCTTTCTCCGATAGTAAGACTCTGGCTAAGTTTGGTAAAGACCGGATGCAAAATGAAGGTGCCAGTGTTGAAATCAAAAGGTTAACGGACGGGGAATGATGGACGGATGACAAAATGACTGACGATGGACATCAGACCATGGCATAAGCCCTACTGGCCATTGGCCTGTTATCATGGGCGGATTTAGAGGGGGGCGGAAGTGGCGTACGCCCCCCCCCCCTAAAATCGACCAAGGTAAGTTTTTTTAAAAACAGTCGAAGCACTTAATCCACATATTGACTAAATATGTGACAATTAGAGTCACTTAATTTGATCACAGACATGATATTAGGTCTTTGATTTGATCAAATATCAACTGCAGTTCGCTCATTAGTTTCATTTTCGCTGGTTTTGCACCTTTCCGATATTTAAAAAGACAGTAGCAGCCGATACATTGAAAATGTCAGGCCAAGAAAAACTTGGTCCATCCAGTAGTACGCTGTCTCAGACAGATTTAAGATGGTTTTTTTCGACAAGTGCGAAAGAAAAGAAAAGGTTTGTTTTACTTTTGCTTTGTAAGATAGTTTCTAGGATGCATTTTCGGTGCCGACGCAGTATTTGTTTACGATGAATTTTGGTGCATTTTAGGCTTACTTTTATTTTAAAGTTTGCGTACCGATTACCAAAAGACGTTTTTTAGTCCCGCATACCACGCAATTGAGTCCCGAATACGGCGTAAATAGACCCTGATTAAGTTAACACATTGTTAAATCCTTTTATTTGAAAACGGACTTTTTATATTCATACATGTATGTCCACGTTACTGTAGATAAAATACCAAACAATTTCGATGCACGCCCTCAGTAGATTTTTTTTTGCTCGCTTCGCTCGCTCGACGCATAATGGATAATGAGTGGTTTAATTAACACATTGTTAAATCATTTTATTTGAAAACGGACTTTTTTTATTTATACATGTATGTCCATGTTACTGTAGATAAAATATCAAACAATTTTGATGCACACCCTCAGTATAAAAAAAATTCTCGCTCGCTTCGTTCGCTCGACGCATAATGGCTAATGAGTGGTTTAATTAACACATTGTTAACTCCTTTTATTTGAAAACACACTTTTTTACCCTATCAATGCATTACCGCAACCGTTTTATGAGGCTAGAAACGGACCCGAAAATTGACCAAAATCTTACGCCCCCCCTAAGCTGAAATCCTGGATCCGCAGCTGGTTATGCGGTGGTTTTATTTATAGCGTTTCACCTGGTAAGTAACTCATTCCTGTATTCTAATGCATGTTCTGCTTTATCTTAACGTGAGTTGAAGTTATAATTACCAGATACCATACTGTATTGTCTGACTTATAGTCTGCTGATCATACTGTATTGTATGACTTATAGTCTACTGATCATACTGTATTGTCTGCTGATCATACTGAATTCACTGGCTTATAGTCTACTGATCATACTGTATTGTACGACTTATAGTCTGCTGATCATACTGTATTGTCTGACTTATAGTCTGCTGATCATACTGAATTGACTGACTTATAGTCTACTGATCACAATGTATTGTCTGACTTATAGTCTACTGATAATACTGTATTGTATGACTTATAGTCTGCTGATCATACTGTATTGTCCGTCTTATAGTCTACTGATCACAATGTATTGTCCAACTTATAGTCTGCTGATCATACTGTATTGTCTGACTTATAGTCTGCTGATCATACTGAGTAGAATGCTTATAGTCTACTGATCATTCTGTATTGTATGACCTATAGTCTACTGATCATAATGTATTTTATGATTTATAGTCTGCTGATCATACTGTATTGTCTGAATTATAGTCTGCTGATCATACTGTATTGTCCGTCTTACAGTCTGCTGAGCATTCTGTATTGTAGGACTTATAGTTTGCTGATCATGCTGTATTGTCCATCTTACAGTCTGCTGAGCATTCTGTATTGTAGGACTTATAGTCTGCTGATCATACTGTATTGTCCGTCTTACAGTCTGCTGAGCATTCTGTATAGTATGGCATAGTCTACGATCATACTGTATTGTCTGTTTTATAGTGTGCTGATCATACTGTATTGTCTGACTTATAGTCTGCTGATCATACTGTATTGTCAGACTTATAGTCTGCTGATCATACTGTATTTATGACTTATAATTTGCTGATCATACTGTATTGTCTGACTTATAGTTTGCTGATCATACTGTATTGTCTGTCTTATACTCTACTCACCATACTGTATTGTCTGACTTATAGTCTGCTGATCATACTGTATTGTCTGACTTATAGTCTGCTGATCATACTGTATTTATGACTTATAATTTGCTGATCATACTGTATTGTCCGACTTATAGTTTGCTGATCATACTGTATTGTCTGACTTATAGTCTGCTGATCATACTGTATTTATGACTTATAATTTGCTGATCATACTGTATTGTCTTACTTATAGTCTGCTGATCATACTGAGTAGAATGCTTATAGTCTACTGATCATTCTGTATTGTAAGATCTATAGTCTACTGATCATAATGTATTTTATGATTTATAGTCTGCTGATCATACTGTATTGTCTGAATTATAGTCTGCTGATCATACTGTATTGTCTGATTTATAGTCTACTGAACATACTGTATTGTCTGTCTTATAGTCTACTCACCTTACTGTATTGTCTGACTTATAGTCTGCTGATCATACTGTATTGTCCGTCTTACAGTCTGCTGAGCATTCTGTATTGTCTGACTTATAGTCTGCTGATCATACTGTATTGTCCGTCTTACAGTCTGCTGAGCATTCTGTATTGTATGAATTATAGTCTGCTGATCATACTGTATTGTCCGTCTTATAGTCTACTGATCACAATGTATTGTCCAACTTATAGTCTGCTGATCATACTGTATTGTCTGACTTATAGTTTGCTGATCATACTGTATTGTCTGACTTATAGTCTGCTGATCATACTGTATTGTCTGACTTATAGTTTGCTGATCATACTGTATTGTCTGTCTTATACTCTACTCACCATACTGTATTGTCTGACTTATAGTCTGATGATCATGCTGTATTGTCTTGACTCATAAAAGGTTATATGGCGCCAAACAGGGATGAACATGCCAGGCTCATCCTCCATTAACATCTAGATATGGAGAATGGGCCTAGAACCTTTTAACCTGCAGAACTGCAAATTCTATTGCAGACACTCCATTTACGATGGAGCCACGTTTCCACATTTGCATTTGCGGTGTCATGAAGAAATCCTTGAATGAGCATGATAAAACAAGATGCCCAAGGAGGCCTGTGGACGCTCTACTGGCTCAAGATAAAGTTTATGTATAAGGATAAAGATCGGATGAAAGATGAAGGCCCTATCGTCTTAACGAGGCAAAATATAGGATTTTTAACTACAATATGATCTGGCTGGTGTTCAAACTTGTCCGAGCTTTCATTGATATAAAGACACTGGCAAAGTTTCGTAAAGATCTGATCAATATTGAAGGTCCTAGAGAGTTCACAAGGCAAAAAATAGCACTTTTCAGAAAAACAAGGGCCATAACTCCGGTGTTACTGATCCGATTTGGCTGGTTTTCGAACTTGTCCGAGCTTTCATTGATATTAACGATCTGTGCAAGTTTGGTAAAGATCAAATAATAAATAAAGGTGCTCGAGTGTTCACAAGGCTTAATATGGCATTTTTCAGCAAAACAAGGGCCGTAACTCCGGTGAAACTAATCCTCCCTTTTGGATAGATTCGCTTAAGAAATGTGGTTGCCGTGTAACAAAGCATGTAAAGCATCACTAACAAGAAATATCACTGTAAGTGATAAATGCCCCCGAAAGTGTCCTTTGACCTCTAAGTATTACCTTGACCTTGGAGCTATAGACCTGGATTTGTGCAGGACACCTCATTTGGTTGTGGTGAGCACTTGTGCCAAGTTATTTGAAAATCCGTCCAGGCATGCAAAAGTTATTGACCGGACACGATTTGACCTTTGACCTCTAAATGTGACCTTGACCTTGGAGCCACAGACCTGGATTTTGTGCGCGACACATCGTCTTGTTGTGGTGAGCACTTGCGCCAAGTTATTTGAAAATCCGTCCATGAATGCCAGAGTTATTGACTGGACACAATTTGACTTTTGACCTCCAAGTGTGACCTTGACGACCTGGGTTTTGTGCGCGACACATTGTCTTGTTATGGTGATCACTTGTGCCAAGTTATTTAAAAATCCCTGAGCTTTCATTGATATAAAGACACTGTCAAAGTTTCGTAAAGATCCGATTAATAATGAAGGCCCTAGAGTGTTCACAAGGCAAAAGTTAACGGACGACGGACAATTCGTCATCCCATAGGATCTGCTGGCCTTTGGCCAGTAGAGCTAAAATGACAAAATGAACATGAAGTGGGGAGGGGGCGTCCTACCCCTCTGCCTCTAGCGGGATTTGCAGTGGTTGTATTCTACCCCGGCAACCACACGGGGATAACTCAACAAAATTCATAAACTGCATGCAGCATAGAAGTGTTTTTAGTTTCTGAAACACTTTGATGTGTTAACGACTCTGATAATGCAACGTATTTGTATCCTTCCTCTTTCTCTCTTTTGGGTGGCTCGACGGTCTAGTCATACATTTAAAGAAACTTAAGTTGACTGTAACAACCTTAAAAGCAATCCCGAGCTTCATCTGACATGGAGGAATATATACTCAACAAAAAAAGAAACTTCCGCAACTTTACCCATACATGTGGACACGATGCAAATATATTTTGTTTGGTCTTACATGTTAATACCTTTGTTAAAAGGCCAGCACTGTCATGAAAACAATTTTCCTTGAATCAAACTTGTATGCAAAGTTATTCCCCTTGTTTTGGTTTAAACAGTTACCGGGTCTTGTGGTTTAAACTTTAACACAGTTGTGTTCTATTGAAATAAACAGAAGATAACCCCAGCACCAAAAAGACGGAGAAAGTAAGCTGACCCGTTCTCACTTTTGCGCCATACAGCTTTCAAGAATGAATAATTTCAGATTACCTCCCTTTATTATAATACAAATATTGTGATTTCGCAATTTGAATAAAACATGTTTTAGCAGCAACACACTAACTCTGGTTTTTGATGATTATTAATATTGATCAGAATGATTGAGTGATAAGTATATAATGATGAAATTGTATCTAGATTGGTGTACAAAGTGTAACAAAGTCAACCCTATGCAAATCACAGCTTAAAATTTGGAAGTTTCTTTTTTTGTTCAGTATATTTATGATGTTTCACATTGACAGCTTTGAAATTAATGAAATTTGAAGTTATTCAGCAGGAAACAAAAATTGTTTTACATTGTAACATAACCCTACACAAAAGCCTTAACCTTTTGTACGAACAAACCAGTGTCTTTGTGTTGACTATGTTAAACTTTTCACTAAAGCAGCTTCCGAATAACTGTTGAAGTTCTCAAAGGACAAAATAATATACATACAAAACGCAAGATCAACTTACTTGACACATTTTTTAATTCAATATATCAAATCAATTCAAATTCACATATTTCAGAAACATGATTTACAAAAGTCCAGCTTAACACAAAAAACATATCGGTTTGGTCATTGGGTAGTGAGCATCTATTTTGGTGGGTAGCCTTTTTTATACACCAACTGGGCATTTGTAACCAAAGCCATTCCTGATAGGGCAAACATCACCCAAAGTTTGAAAGTGTACCCTGCACTATCCTGATGGCCAGCATGGGCCTGAAAATACACAAACCAATGCTATAAATTATTGAGATAAAATGATAATATATAATTATATCAGGCTCGTAGCTAGACTATATTTGTCATTATTTGCAATACTAACAAATCATTAAAATTGCTTTGAAATGCATTATTTGTCAAAATTTCCATATGCAGCTGCGTACCTGCAGATAGGCAGCTACCTGCCTGTATATGTTATATGGTTTTAAAACATTATTTATATTATTAAAATCTGTCAGACATGTCAGATACTGAAATTACCTCTTTACAAATCAAGGGCAATAACTGAAATTTGGTGAAAACAGAAACAGTTAACTGAAGTGTTCTTTTCATTTCAATAACTGAAGGGCCATAACTCCGTCGTGTCAGTGAATTGAATGTTCTATAAAGGCTCTGACGTCACATCAACACATTATAGGTTATCATGAGCCACCTAGAGATAGGGGAAGGATACATAGGAATCTGGGAACCAGCCATACTCTTACAAACCGATTGCAATCATGAATGGTTCTTTAACATGTTCGGAGGACATACTCCGATACGCAGACCCTCCGGTTAACGTCTCCATCTGATGGACAAGGTTTATAAGGGAAAGCATCTAAAGCTGTTTCCCAAGTTTTTACTGTATAACTGTAAACAAACAACCATGTTTGAAGTTGAATCGAAGTACATTTAGTTGAAGACCAACAAGTTGTCATGTCAGCCATTTTCTTTTTAGTTTAAAAGGTCACAAATCCATACCACTTACAGTTTGTGAGAAGTAGTTGTTAAGGCTCAACAACATCAAGAGTAACATTCCTGAAAAGTTTCATGAACACCCTTCAAGTAGTTTCAGGGAGGAAGCAACCACATTTGTTTTCCTATATAGCTCAAAATGTAAACAAAGATGGCCACTGGCAGCCATTTTTGACATCGAATCAAAATGAATTTTGTCAAGACTATCTACATGTCATGCCAGACATTTTGTAAGGTTTCAAATCAATGTCTCTTGCAGTATTTGAGAAGTAGTCTCAACAAAATTGTATTTTTATACCCCTGAACAATTTTCGGGGGCATATAGTAATCGCACCGTCCGTCCGTATTCTGTCCGTCATTCCGAAGTTTGTGTCCGGACCTAACTTCACAACCACTGCAGGGATTTTTAAATAACTTGGCAAAAGTGATCACCATAACAAGACGTTGTGTCCCCCACAAAACCCAGGTCCATAGCTCAAAGGTCAAGGTCACACTTGAAGTTCATAGGTCAAAAACAGGTACGCAATTTCGTGTCCGAAACGTAACATCACAACCCCTGCAGGGATTTTAAAATAACTTGGCACAAGTGATCACCATAACAAGACGATGTGTCCCCCGCAAAACCCAAAACCCAAGTCCGTACCTCAAAGGTCAAGGTCACACTTGAAGTTCATAGGTCAAAAACAGGTACGCAATTTCGTGTCCGGACCGTAACATCACAACCCCTGCAGGGATTTTTAAATAACTTGGCACAAGTGATCACCATAACAAGACGATGTGTCCCCTGCAAAACCCAGATCCGTACCGCAAAGGTCAAGGTTACACTTGAAGTTTATAGGTCAAAAACAGGTACGTAATTTCGTGTCCGGACCATAAAGTCACTACCCCTGCAGGGATTTTTAAATTCACAGTGATCACCATAACAAGACGATGTGTCGCGCGCAAAACCCAGGTCCGTACCTCAAAGGTCAAGGTCACACTTGCAGTTCATAGGTAAAAAACAGGTATGCAATTTCGTGTCCGGACCGTAACGTCACAACCCCTGCAGGGATTTTTAAATAACTTGGCACAAGTGATCACCATAGCAAGACGATGTGTCGCGCACAAAACCCAGGTCTTCAAGGTCAAGGTCACACTTGGAGGTCAAAAGTCAAATTGTGTCCGTTCAATAACTCTGGCAATCGTGGACGGATTTTAAAATAACTTGGCACAAGTGCTCACCACAACAAGACGATGTGTCACGCACAAAATCCAGGTCTGTGGCCCCAAGGTCAAGGTCAAATTTAGAGGTTAAAGGTCAAACTGTGTCCGATCAATAACTTTTGCATGCCTGGACGGATTTTCAAATAACTTGGCACAAGTGCTTACCACAACCAAATGAGGTGTCGTGCACAATTCAGGTCCATGGCTCCAAGGTCAAGGTCATACTTAGAGGTCAAAGGACACTTCGGGGGCATTTATCACTTACAGTGATATTTCTTGTTTAGATCAATTTTTTAGGGATGGTGGCCATCTTGAAATTCTGGTCAACCTATTTTTTACTTAGGACCAACTAAATATCAAGAGCAACATTCCTGTAAAGCTTCATAGAAACCATAAGTAGTTTCAGGCAAGTCGCCACAAAAAAAAAGCTTACGGACAGACTGAAGGACAAAGCACAATCATGGTATAATAGCTCTGCTGATCTCTGACCAGTAGAGCTAAAATCTGTAGAAGTTCAGGCGACAAGTTTAGTCATTTGTAGGCAATGAGCATAGAAAATCTAACACAAGAAAGGGTGTAACTCTGCATAAAATGTTGGATCAAAATCCTGCTGCCAGATCCCATCTACACTCAATGTAAAGGAACTGTGTTATGTTTAAAAAAAGATCTCTATAGAACAAGTGTAGGAGGACTTCACATGTATTACCATAGTCCATTAACCTATACAAAGTCTAAGTCCAAAAGGGCCATAACTCTTTTAGAAATTGGTGGATCACAATCGTGTGTCCAGGTGCACACATTTTAGAGTCAATTTCTTGAAACATTAGGAGTTGGGGAGACAGAAGTTCCCATTTCATACAATTAACACATAAGGAAAATGCATAGAATATCTAAGTGGAAAAAGGTTCATAACTCTGGTAAAATTGTCATAACAAAATTATGTTGACAGGTTCAAATTTGCACATCATGAATCATGATGAAGCAATTCAGCGAACAATTCAAGAGGAGTTGTGGCGACAAGATTTTATCACGAATGGACAAAAGGAATGACCAAAAACAATATTTTAGGACAATGTCTCCTAACAAAAAATTTCATATAACTCTTGCGTTTAAGTTTAACAGTGCTTCTTAAATGTTAAAGATTGTTCAAGAAGTTTATGAGAAGACGACTTCTAAGCAAATGTTAACAGACCGACAAATTGAATTGAGGTTTTAAGGCGCACCAACACATGAAAAGGTTATATGGCGCCTAACAGGCATGAACATGCCAGGCTCATCTTCCATGTACATCGAGATAAAATATGGATAATGGGCCTAGAACCTTCTCACCCTGAACTGCAGAGTTGCTGCAAATTCTATCGTAGAAACTCCATTTACGCAGACCGACAAGGGCGGACAAAAAGCAGTAACAATAAGCTAGCTCACTTTGAGTCTTTGACTCAGGTGACCAAAAAATTACAAAAAGTCCAATACCATTTTGACTTTAAACCTTACTGACAGCTGCTTTCATATGTAATTAAATATACGGTAACTAGAAGGCCACGGCCTGCATGTCGATCCCTATGTTGAAGAAATCCTTTGATTTGTCCAACACCAATGTCAATCCCATGAATTATTCATTTCTTACATGTAACTAGTATTTAATTAATCCAAAGTAGGTCAAATGGCCCGAAATTTTGCGCATGATGCAATATGTGTACAAGGAACAAGGTCCCATATACACACAATGTAAAGGAACTGTGTTTTGTTTAAAAAAGTATCTCTTTAGAACAAGTGTAGGAGGACTTCACACATGTATTATCATTAACCTATACAAATTCTAAGTCCAAAAGGGCCATAACTCTTTTAGAACTGGGTGGATCACAATCGTGTGTCCCGGTGCACACATTTCAGAGTCGATCTCTTAAAAACTTTAGGAGTTGGGGTGACAGAAGTTCCCATTTCATACAATTAACGCATAAAGAAAATGCATAGAATATCTAAGTGAAAAGGGTTCATAACTCTAAAATTGTCGCAACAAAATTAAGTTGACAGGTTCAAATTAGCGCATCATGAATCAAGATGAATATTCAGCGGAAAAGTTAAGAGGAGTTGTGGCGATAAGATTTTATCACGAACGGACATAAGGAATGACCAAAAACAATATTTTAGGACAATGCCTCCTTAACAAAAATTCCAATATAACTCTTGTGTTTAACTGTGCTTCTTAAATGCTAAATATCTTTCAATAAGTTTATGAGAAGACGACTTCTAAGCAAATGTTAACAGACGGACAAGGACGGACAAAAAGCAGCAACACCTGGAGTCTTTGACTCAGGTGACCTAAAATTATTGGCTTGGAAAAAGAAGAAGATTTCAATGGCTAATTTTTAAAAGTGTATCTGGTAAAAATTAACTTTTAAAGAATTTAAAATTATGGAAGTCCATTAATGTACGTTAACTGCAGACACCTCTCAGTTTGATTTATAATGCGTTTTACTTACGTCTTTTGCAGCTAAAGGAGTTCTAAGTGTGCACATACGCCTGACAAAGGCACCAGTCACCTGAAATAGTGTTTAAACCTCAATTTATTAAAGTCCAATACAATTTTGTGACATCTGCTTGCATATATGTAATTAAATATAAGGTTACTAGAAGGCCACGGCCTGCATGTCGATCCCTATGTTGAAGAAATCCGTTGATTTGACCAACACCAATGTCAATCCCATGAATTATTCATTCAGTACATGTAATTAGTATTTAATTAATCCAAAGTAGGTCAAATGGCCCGAAATTTTGCCCATGATGCAATATGTGTACAAGGAACATCCTGGTTGAGTTTAGTGAAAATCCTGCAGGAAAGGAGCCAGATATGCATGTTGCGGAGACCGGTCATGACATATCCTTCGTCCAAAGTAGGACCCAAATTTTGCTCATGATAAGATGCATATACACATGGGTAACAACCTACGCCACGCGCACGCGCAAAAACAAATCCGTTACATACAGAGAAGCTCAATTCGGGAGCTGGTAAGTGGATTTTTACCAATATTTACGAAACACTTGGTAAATTGACAATACCCACCGTACCCCATGGATTAGAAGGTTTTTATTAAACCTTAAAGGGGTTGATGCACTATTTTCATACACAGTTTATCTTAAAGGGCTTTGAAAAACTTGAAAAAAGCTGAAAAAATTATCAAAATGCCATGAAAAATAAAGGAGATATGACCTATTGAAAATTTGCAAAGAACATCAATGGAGGCGGCCATTTTTGAACGATGACGTCATCGCGCCGTTTTACCATATATGGCATATTGATAAAATATCTTTTAAAGCAAAGAAAATCACTGCAAATGAAAAATAATACTAAAATGTATGCATTTTACATCTTTATATTTATTTTTAATCAATTTGCAGTGGGTTTCTTTGCTTTAAAATACATTTTGTCAATATGCCATATATGGTAAAACGGCGCGATGACGTCATCGTTCAAAAATGGCCGCCTCCATTGATGTTCTTTGCAAATTTTCAATCCGTCATATCTTCTTTATTTTTCATGGCATTTTGATAATTCTTTCAGCTTTTTTCAAGTTTTTCAGAGCCCTTTAAAATGAACTGTGTTTGAAAATAGTGCATCAACCCCTTTAAATAAGCTGTAAACTCCCAGCCGTTTGTCAGTTTACTTCAATACAATCTCATTTCAAAGGCGGGTACTGTACATTTTGGTGGAAATGCGATTGTATCAAAGTAAACTAACAAACGGTTGGGAGTTTACAGCATATTTAAGGTTTAATAAAAGCCTTCTAATCCATGTGGTACGGTGGGCATTGTCAATTTACCAAAGTTCTGTAAATCTTAATAAAAATCCACTTACCAGCTAGGTTGCTACCCTTGATACATTCTGGTGGAGTTTGGTGAAAATGCTGTAAGAAAGAAGCAAGACACACATGTTGTAGCTGAGACCAGACATGACTTATATTTTGTCCAAAGTAGGTCAGAGATGCATCCTAAATATGTCTATAAGCAAATCAACACTGTGCACTCCCTTAACAGTATCAGTGTCGAGACCCCCACCCCCACGAGCTCGAAATCCCTTGAAAAACGAGAGCGAGATTCGATAATGGCAAAATCGAGAATGGCATTTGTGTGTGGGGTTGGGGTTAGTTCTATAACACAAATTAAATTGGGGTTTTAAGGCGCCTGCACGTGAAAGGTTATATGGCGCATAACAATGAACATGCCAGGCTCATCCTCCATGTACATCGAGATAAAATATGGAGAACGGGCCTAGAACCGTCTCACCTGAACTGCAGAGTTGCTGCAAATTCTATTCATAACTTTCACATGACATCATCAAATAATTTGACCAATCAGTGATCAATAAAATAAAAGACCTCCACATTCTGGTAGGGGGTAAACTCAGTGTTTATCGTTGGTGCTCAACTGACTTTAGCCCTTTATAAAACTAGTTTATAGTGATAATTATATTAAAAGCTTTATTTTGTATGTACATCTATGTATCTCTTTTGGTGTTGTCTGATTTTAAAACACCAATATGGATACATTTAATTTAAATCATAGTCTAATATTTTCATTTTTCATATAGAGATTGAGGATAAAGTCCGAGTAAAACCCTTTATTTTCACCTACTGAATATCTCAACCTACCGGAAGTTGACCGGTGTGAAAGTTATGAATTGTAGACACTCCATTTACGCTGGAGCCACGTTATAGTTTTTCATGCCACTACTCTAGTGATATGAGTGTGATGGCACCTGAAACAATGCAGGGGTCATGATGAAGACCTCATTATTGGGGGGGGGGGGGGGGGGGGGGGGGGGGGGGGGGGGCTGCAGTGGCCCTATTCTTTGCCCTGTAACCAAACGGGGCCCCCGGAACAACACGGGCAGTTCTGTAACATAAACGTCAAAAAATATTTAATGGAGACATTTATTTTATCGAATTATATTTAATATATCACGGTCTGGAGTTCAATTGTTCGGGCGAGTGAAATTATTGTTTACAACTGAACGACAAACCGTGATATATTGTAGATAATTCACCGTAATCGATATTCTATACTGTTCTAATACCCCTAAAATGTGAAAATAACGCAAACATCTGAAATCTTTCGCATTGCTTTGCTGCTCTCCTAACATTGCATACGTTACAATGCGGAATGCGCAATGTTTATTCTCCTAACGTTGCAAAAATTACAGTGATATATCGTTCAATATAACGACGAGATATTTTAAACTAGGCTATATAGCGCGGGTGTATTAGAATGGTAAATAAAATACTGTACTTTCAAAATTGATTGAGAAATAAAATTTCATGCAAAAAAGCTGGTTTTGATTGGGTATTTTCAATGCAAAATTCTGCTGCATGAAAAATTTGGACTTTTTTTAGAATTTGTATCCAAAAATGGTTTTGAACTGTTGGATATTCATAAATTAAGACACCCTGAAAGTTTTATAGCAACGTATGAATGATAACTATGATAACTGAAGTTATATGAACATTTATTATTTTGCTGTCCAACCAGGGAGCAAGTATACAGGAGGAGACACGGGTTCATAAACGCTCTAGTTTATCAATTTATGTTGTCGCGCTAGAACGCCGCCATTTACTATTTTATCGATACAGGTAAATTGATCGTAGCGCGTTATATTTGAAAAAGTTAAAATTTCAGCCAACATCTCAAAATAGGCAGTTTTTACAGCCTCTTTTTTACGGCTTTCTGTTATAATCAA